>VUQH01000640.1:0-12500 GCA_015106775.1 Etroplus canarensis | reverse complement strand
CTTCTGCCAGACCACAGCTGTTGAATCCATACCTACACACGCAAAACACAACATTGACCTACAAATAAAAACTGCCGCCAGTTTGTAAAACCACAGTCTACATCCATGTCTGTCCAGATATATGTAGTAAAGAACCTGAAAGAAGAGCCCCACAAATATTGTATAAGTATAATATAGTACAATTCACAGCACCACAAATTTCCATAGTAGTGAAGTAGCATCTCTCTAAAATAGTTAAAAAAACCAAAAATTATGGAAACGATTGAGAATGATGAGAATGTTCAAGTTTTAGAAGACTGCACATTAAGCAGGCTAATTGGTAGCAGGTGAGGTAGCACGACTGTGTATAAAAAGCAGCATCCATCAAAGGTTCAGTCTTTAAAAGGATAGGTCATGGCTCACACCCTTTGTGCCAAAATTTGAGAGAGAAAAAGGAACGATTCTCATGACAAAATTGTTGAGAACTTAGATCTTTCAACATCTGCAGTGCATAATATTCAGAGAATTCAGAGACACCTCAATGCGTAAAGGGCAAGGTCGGAACCCGCTACTGAATGCGCATGATCTTCGAGCCTGCAGGTGACACTGCCTAAGAAACCATCATGCTACTGTGACAACTATAGCCATGTAGGCTTAGGAGTACTTTGAAAAACCATTGACACTCAACACAATCGGTCACTGAATTCAGAAACGCAACTTGAAATTGTTGTACAGAAGGAGGAAACCATACATCAACTCTATGCAGAACAGCTGCAGAGTTCTCCGGGCCAAACCTCATCTCAGATGGACCAAAAGACTGTAGAACCATGTGCTGTGATCAGATGAGTCCACATTTCTGCTTGTTTAAAAAACAAAACAAAAAAAAAACACATCCACGGTGTCTTCTGTGCCAAAAATGAAAATGACCACGTTGTTATCAGCAAAAGAAGCACAAGTCAGCATCTGTGATGGTATGAGGTGCATCAGTGGTCACAGTGTGTTTGAATGGCATGTATGTGAAAGTACCACTGACTCTGAGGCATATATTAGGATTAGGATTATATTAGGAGACGTTTGTTGCCATCAAGGTGACGCCTCTTCCCAGGACATTCATGTGTATTTCAGAAGGAAAATGCCAGACCACATTCTGCATGAACTATAATAGCCTGGCTTTGTAGACAACAGAGTGCATGACTGGTCTGCTGCCAGTTCAGATCTATTCTCTATTGAAAATGTATGGTGCATCATGAAGAGTAGATCTGACAACAGCAATCACTGACTCTAGAGCAACCTATGGGTTATATAAAGTAAGAACGGACAAGATTTCTTATACCAAAAAGAGTCAACAGTTAGTATCCTCCTTAAAAGTGTTATTAAAAGAAAAAGTGATGTAACACAATGGTAAATATGCCCCAACTTTTGTTGAGTGTGTTGCAGCTATCAAATTCTAAATTTGTGTATATGTATAAAGTACATTTAAGTTGGTGAGTAACACTACTGAAAATCTTTTCTTTTTCTTTTTGTCAGTTAAATAAAGGTTCATGTGAAATAACATCATAGTTTTTTGTTTTTACTGGAAAATATCCAACCTTTTCAGAAAGATGGGGTTTGTACTTTGAGTTACCGCTTCCACCTCAATGTCAGTCACAGAAAAAAATATCTGGACTTACGTTTTGACACTGTTGTTCTACCTCTGCAGTACCTTCTACAAGCAACTAGCCTTCTACTCCCTGTTTACAGGGGCACATCCACCAGTATCTGAATAGTGTGATGTGCATCTGCAGAAGTGTTGCCATGGATGAGATGATTCATGAACCTGTTCTACAATGCTCGCATAGGTGGAGATTGTTTTCACTACAAAAGGCCAGTTTGAGTACCAACAACAGTGCAGCATTTCCATCCTTACCTGTTGATAATGGCATTATCTGCAGTGAGGCGAAACACGCGTGGTTTTGGGTTCCCCTCCTGAGGTTTGGGAGTAATTGTCCCCACCTCGACAAAGCCAAAGCCCACTTTGTACAAGCCATCAACAGCCTCTCCGTGCTTGTCAAACCCTGCCGCAATTCCAATTGGGTTTTTGAACTTTAATCCAAGAACGTTCACTTCCTGCAGACGAACACAACAAAGTCTTACAGCTTCCAGGACAGTGTGCAACCCATTTCGGAGTCAGCACAGCAACATGCTTACCAGTGATACAGGGTCCTGGTAGCGGTTCAGAGGAACCAGACCCAGCCCTATCAACTTCACTGCCAACACATGTGCTGTCTCTGGCCCCACAATCCTCTGCAGCAGGGGCATCAGCTGGTTGCCATAGAAGCGCTCATCTCCAACCACAGTGAGGTAGGAAGTAAACAGGAGGCTGCCTGACCCGAGGACTTTCAGGGCATCTTTTAATCGTTTCTGTAGAACAAAGGTGACAAATATCATGTGACTAGGCTGCTAATAGTTAAAAAGACCGCTCACAATGATTACAATGTCAGTTTTCCCAATAACACGAGTGCTTTGTTAAAGGAACAGGCTAAAATGTGACCACTGTGCCTCTTTTAAATAAGAATGGGTCGCAAAAGTCTCTCTCAGTAGTATGTGAAAGACTAAAATAAATGAATATAAACAGCAGCCTTCGTGTAGTTCTCTTAAAAGTGAGAGCATGTAAAACCAATGATAACCAATTCCTACCTATGTGTGTTTCTGTGGTTTTATGCAGAAGTGAGCTGCAGAGTTTCCCGGTTCATTTTAGTTTGTAGGCACAGAAACCAAGCTTTGAAGCTGCGACGCTTTAAAATATCTAATTTTGCCAATGCTGTTAAAATTACCTTCAATCCCGCCATGGGCGCAGGTCCGTCTTTACGTTAAAGGGCATTGACTGCGTTTCCTCACATGTTGCACAAACACACGCGGAGGCCACTTCCGACATGTCATCTCGCGATATTTCAATACTGGGTTGGGATGGTGGCATCAACACGCGCCATTCAGCTTTTATGTATGTATTTATTTATTTATGGTTTGTTTTACAATTGTAAAAAATATATACGGTTAAAAAAAACATTTACAGAGACAATAAAATAGGGAAGGCTATACAAAATGTAAAGAGGGTTTATGTGCATGAACTGAAATTAAAGGAAAAAAAGATAGGAGCAGTAAAGTTTAGACCCACAGTTTGACATTTCTATGATAAGGCTGTTTTCTAATGAGCCATTTGGGAACTTTATTAGGTCAGAGGCTTAGTATAGAGTTTATTTTATTATAGTAGCATTTAGGGTGATCAGATCCCAACAAACCAAAAGTGGGAAGAAGAGATTATTTGTGTGGGAGTCAACATGCAATGTATAGCTCATGTATACATTAGATGGCTTTTAAAAATAGCACACAATAGACCTTACAGATTCAGTTTTACTGTTCTCATGCAACAGTGTGCTTACAAAGAAGAAAATAATAGGTATAGATCATTACATGTGTTCATATACACTTTGTCCATTTTAAATTAAACAGAATTACACTCAGTGGTTGCTGCTCTGATATTTCAGGTCACCCTTCCTACAACAGATGTGAACACATGGTGGAGCTGGTGGAGCTGTGCCTTTCAAACACCATTAAAATTTAAGTTTTTTAATCGTTTCTTGCAGAACAATATACTGAAATACAACCATGTACTTAAGACATTATTCACTTAAAGTCTTTTAATCCATCCTCCCAACACACAAATAGAATATTAAATAAACTGGATAAATCAGTCAGATAAATCAGACAGATATTGTGTGCTTTTTCCATCATTGCAACAACTGGAGGTGAACTCATACAGACTGTGCACTTCCAGCACTCTGGAAAGTACCTGACTGAAACTATGACTCCTACAACCACGTGACATGTTTATGAAACCTTTGATTCTGGAAAAATGATTGGCGCCAGTTCTTATGATAAGGTGTGCAGCACAATGTAGTAAATGCAGGTTATTTCAGCCGTTATTACATAATCTGTCTGGTAATTATCATCCATGTACTGTGAACTGCACAGCATTTATTGAGAATCACATGTACTGTGTCACTTCACGTCATATTCTCCCCTGTGTGAATGGGAAAAATATCTCTGGCCAAATGGAAAAAAAATCTCTCTGAGAATGGACTTTACCCAGGTATCGATAGTTTCACATTTTCTTTGAGCTATTTACCATGTCCTGTGAGGTCTGCAGAGCCTTTAACTGTGGGTTGACTAATTTTCCCCAGTTGGAATGGTGCACAGTTTGATTGACATCAAATGGAACTTCTAAAGAGACAGCCATCCCTGCTTTCTTAAGAATCAGACTTTAGAAAACTGTCATCCAGAGTGAATTTTTGAGATTTGCAAAAATTAAATTGCGTGTTGCTGCCATCAAAGATGAGCAAGTATTTTTCATGAAACAGTAAAATGTCTCACTTTCAAGATTTGATATATTTTTCTATGTCCTTTTGTGTATAAAATAGTGGTGTATGAGATTTGCAAATCATTGCATTGTGTTTTTATTTATATTTTACACATCATCCCAACCATTTTGGAATTGGGGTTGTATGTTCTATAGCAGGGATTGCTGTGGTTTAGTTTCTTGAACATTTCACGAACAGTTTCCATAGAACATGAAACACATTCCCTTTTCTTTCAGTCAAATTTTAGTCTTAAAAAATCACTAGATAGACATAAGTCTTTATCTTTGTTGTGAATATTTTTTGTTTACTGTGGAACAGATTCCCTGTTTGTGTTTCAAGTAAACAACTGCTTCTCAACATACCAAATAAAGTAGGGACCAAATAAAATAGGTCCTGTAAAATAACAGCGAAGAGCAAGCACATTTAAATAGATTTAGAACTGCTTGAGGCAACTTTAACAGTATGCCTGCAAGTTTTACCATAGGGAAATATCCAACTTTTATTGTAGTCTGTGTAAAAATAAACAGTGAGGCAAATACTGATTTCATACAGGAAATATAAAGATAAAGACCAGGTTACAGGTCTGCTAAGGTCAGGATGAAATGAGGGAGGGTTAAGATATGCTTTTAATGTTTTTTTCTACAACTAGACTAATAGCAACTTTGTAATACTGGACAACTATGAGTGCAGACTATGTACAATAATGAACAACCTAAACAAGGCAAAAAAGAAGAATAACATTTTACTTAAAAGAAATCAAACTTTTATTAAAAAAAACCCAAAAAAGAAGCTTCTCAAGAACATGCACTATGAAGGCAGTGAATATTCAGAGTGATTTAATTTGAGAATAATATTTTGGGGAAAATGTCATTGTGGTTTTACTGTTGACTGCTAATCAAATACTGAAATTGTCCTTGGCCCTCACTGATAGAATGTCAGCTTGTGTGGCCTTTAATGACACCGAATGATTCCTTCAGTTTGCATCTTGTTTGAGTGTTTGCAGTGATTTTCCTAATGTATTAAGAACATATGCAGAGTTTCCTTGGAGAAAGCTCCCTGATTTTCATGTGAAGGATCAAAGTGACCTTGCTCAGTTTCAGTTCCAGCCACAGTTCGTGCAGCACTATGTGCTGAAGCTCTGTACATGATAATAACAATGGAAGTGTTGCTCCGGACCTCTGCCTTTTTGTGGATTTCAGTTGGATTTTTGTCTGTACCTGAAAAATCTGAGGCTTGTCCAAGAAACAACTTCACAGCTCGGTGTGAATTTGTTTTCAGAGATGTCTGTTTTGAGTTTGTTGGAGAATTGAGAACCTGGTCCCAGGCCAGAAACAGCTGCAAAAAGCAAGGAGGAGAGCTTCTGAAGTTGATTAACAGCCCAATTGAAATCTTCCTGAACAGCATACCCAGAGAGAAAAACGTTGGCTTCAATCACACCTGGTGGCTCGGAGAGGGGGTTGAAGGGGATAACAAGACATCAAGTACAAGTGAGTGACATACACAAAATGTATATTGGTGGTATATTTTTTTTCTGTTGTTCCGGGTATTGTGTTTTTGGCCTGTGATATTTAAAGTAAAGATGCATCTGTTACAAATTTAGAGTAAAACAAACAGTAAAAGGGGAAAAATGATTCTTCAGGTTGCTTGCTTTGATTAATCACCATGGGCCCTTTGGCTAATGGTTAATCATTAAGAACAAAAGGCCTTATTATTTTTTCAAGAAGAAAAAATACCTCAAGTGAGGTTGCTGATGTTCCTGTGTACTGCCAAAGGCTGGGTTTCATTTGAATCTTTGTCCTGTAAGTACATACACAAACAGAATTTAAATATTTTTGAATATGTTTCCTTGGGGATGACATGTTTTCAGAAAATATACTTTCATGACACAACAGGAAAAAAGATGCAGATCACAGTGTTAATTAATAAATTGCCCAATAAAACACTTATCAGTTGAAAATACCAAGCATTTATTTCAGTTCTTCTTTGGGGAGGTCTGAAGGGGCCAGGCTGAAGCCTTTCTGAAGATCCTGTGGAGGCTTCAAGGACAGTCTGGCTCCATGTTGTCTAGTTTGGGGAAAAGAGAGTTCACAACCTCACTGTAGATGTAGGAGGAGGTATAAGGAACACTGTGAAATGAAAATTTTCAGGACAAAATGATTATAGCTGCTGTAACAGCTATGCCCGAACCTCTTCTTGATTATCTCTCTTATACTTTACATCTGTATCCTGAAAGATTATTTCTGCATGAGGAAAACCTGGTCTCACAGATTCTCATAACACTACCAGGATCCAGAATGTGAAAAATTTACTAGTCTGCCTGTGCTATAATCATTTCAGTTGTCATAATTACAGTTGAACAAAACAAACAGTGAGAAGACATTGCATAGGGCTTCTGGGAACTTGTGACAAACACTTATTTATTACTATTGCCATTTTACCTAATCATTATTGGTTAAAATAAATTGATAATTACAGCCCTTTTAATTGTTGACTGAGTATAGGGTGAAGCAAATGGCTCTCAAATCTATGTAAAAGTAAGATTTCCTAATGGCATGTGCATCCATGTGCATTTCTTTTTAACAGAGAACGATGGCGACTCAAAGGACTTGTGCACATACATGAAGCAGAATCCTCTCCAGCTTTTGTCAGCTGACTGTAACCAGAGACGAGGCTTCCTCTGCATCCATGGTACGTGAAGCTTTGTAATCAGTGCTATAACATCATCAGATTTCTTTCCTTTCTTCATGTCTTCATTACTTCTATTACAGCTGAGTTTATTGCCACTTTATGTTTGTATTTCACCTCACATTCAATGTGCTGTCAGTTAAGAGTTTCATCCTTCTTTCAAAGGTTTGCAGTCTCCTTCACACACAAAGGTAAGAAACACAATTCACAGTCAAGAAGAAGCCATGTAAACCTGCAGACTCAGCTTTCATGTGTTCATCTTGTTGATGTCTTTTTATAGAGCACAGTAGCTTCCAGTCACACAGCCAGACCTCGTAAGTTAGAATGAGTCGTTATTTGTCTCTCTTTAATCAACAGTCACAATTTATAAAACCAGCATTGTGTAGCTTCCTCTAACGCTCAAACACACTTTGATTGCAGGGCTCAAAAGGGGTATATCCAACATGAATTTTTCTATTGGAAACATTAATCTGCTTCTCCAGGTGAGAGAAAAGGTTTTTTAACATATAAACTGCCAAAAAAAAAATGATGAAGAATTCAGAATTAACAACTCAGAGTTAACAACTGTCTTTTTTTTGCGGAGTCAGGAAGCAGACAAAGCATTAGAGTACATGGAAACAACAGTAGGGGAGCCGTCTAATGACAACAGAGTGGGTGCACCTGTGGAAATATTTAAATCATGACTGTGCTGTTCTCATATTTCACTTGTTAAATTCCATCTGCTTTTTCTTCTGACAGAGCTACTTCATTAAGAATTTGTTGCGTGGCACTGAATTACTGAATGCGGCCTTTGCTCTAAATAACGAGGGTGTCATCAATCACATTATTAACTGTAGCAGTGCCATCCTGCGTCTCTCACTAAAGAAATGTGACCTTGATACCAACCCAAACCCCACAGTAAGTTGAAGTGATTGTCCTGACTTTAACAGAAGTGTTCATGTTACTGATGTGGCATTGACGCTTGGATGATGATGCCACTGCATGTTTTCTTCTGCAGTCTTTGTTTGAGGATGTCTTTGAGATTTTTATGGCAGTTTCTCGGCTGCTTGGCCAAACAGGGCCTCGGAAATTTGTCATGAAGCACCCACTGGGCACCATTTACCAGAGCAGGTTAGTTGTTGTTGTTTTTAAAAATTGTTTTGTTTTGTTTGTAAAATATTTTCTTTATCAACTGTCATGTATGAAATTAATTTCCCACCCATCAGCCAACCGCCTGCTGATCTTGGCAATGCAGTGCTGGGTTCAGCAAAAAATGGAGAGTTCGTTAAGCTCCCCTCATATTCAGTGCTTGGACCGCTGCTTGGACAATACAATAATGTCATCGCTGAGGTCTGTGTGTGTGTGTGTGTGTGTGTGTGTGTGTGTGTGTGTTACCATGATGTGTGTTTTTTATCTTTGTTGTCTGCCACAGCCTTATTAACTGAGCATTTGTCATTCTTAGATGACCACCTTCACAAAAAATCCCCATCCATCTGAAGAAAACATAACAGGAAGTGTTTGCAGCTTTTCCATTAGTGATGGACTCACAGACATTAAGATGGAAAACCTAGCAGAGATGATTGAGGTACAACCAACAGGGAATTGTGCCATTATAACAGTGGTGCTATTTACTGCATGAGACCAGCACTTTATACAGACATGTGGACATTGCAATAATAGTCAGACAATAAACAATAAAAATGGTAAAGTTACTGCAGAGACTGTGAAGCCCCTCATTCAAAATAGAAGCTTGGAAACCATGTTTGTTAGTACATTACTGATTTTTAAAAAAAAACTGAGCAGACAAGCACTGAAAAACACACAACTTTTTAAAAACCACAAATGTTTAACTTGCACTAAAAATACAAGTATAGGAGGTGCATACATTTCCGAAAGACAACTACACAATTATTTACATTATCTGTGTGTGTTAATTACATAACATCAGTAATTAGTTGTTTGAATATCACAGTCATTGTCAATCACATCTTTATTAAGATAATGTGATTATGGGCTATTGTTCTACTTATTATCTGTATAATAAATAACCATAAAATAAAGACTAAGGAGTAGTTGCTACTACTGGGAGGCTTGCTTTCAAACAAAAAGCCATCGTTGTATTTTATTCTACACAAACTAACTCTCTGCTACTTTATTTAATGTATCTTGGCTCATATTATCAATTCTTAAAGCCTGTTTTTCAACACACAGACCAGTATGAAACATTATTCTTTACATGACTTGCCCCAGATCTATTTGGCTCGCCCACAAGCTCCAGAACTGATGAATACTACTGTCGTGTTGGAGAAAGATTCAAAATCTGTGTCTACATTCAACATCTCAGATCCTAATGTGACCATCTTCTTCAACGTGCAACCAAGTGAGAGTGTGTCAGTGGTTCTTACCTTGTCTTATGGGTCACCTCCTAATGCCACATTCTACAGAAACAGGACTATACTGAACAGTACAGGTAACTGTCAGCTCAAGCATGCTAATCTGCTACTAGTAGATCACGTCACTGATATGACCCAGTGGTTCTCAAATATTGGGCAGGCCCCACTGTGAAGTATAGAACTACTGTAGTGTAAAAAAAAAGTGAAGAGAAGTTAA
The DNA here is from genome assembly GCA_015106775.1 of Etroplus canarensis. Lineage (NCBI taxonomy): Eukaryota > Metazoa > Chordata > Actinopteri > Cichliformes > Cichlidae > Etroplus > Etroplus canarensis. The sequence continues at coordinate 2,850 of VUQH01000640.1, read as the reverse complement.
ATACATCTTATTTTGTAGGGAATATAAATAAACAAGAATTACTTATCACAACAAAGAACTATGGATTACAACTGTTTTTTTGTTTGTTTGTTTGTTTGTTTGTTTTGCTTCAGAGGGCTATCGCTGGATTATAACTCCAGAGATGTTACAAAAAACTTCCGGGATTTGGTACGTTGACACCAGACTATTCAATTCTGAAGATTGGAAGCCAGATTTGACACTGAAATTCACATCTTTTATGAGCAAGTGCATGTACTGGGACAAAGAGAGGGAGGCATGGAGCACTGATGGCTGTATGGTATGGCTCCATCTGAATAAAACATCATTATTTGGCTCTGTGTGTCCAGTATTCTTGTTGTAGTGATGTGCTGTCTTTTTCTCAGGTGGGAGAAAAAACCACTCCAAATCTAACACAGTGTCTGTGTAATCACCTCACTCTCTTTGGGAGCTCCTTTTTCGTAATGCCAAACTATGTCGACATATCTCGCACATCAGAGTTGTTTGCCACTGTGTCTGAGAACTATGTGGTGCTGGCCCTGCTGTGTGCGTTTTTCGGCCTCTACTTGATCACTTTGCTGTGGGCCTGCTATGCTGACCGCAGGGCACGCTCAAAGGTCAGCCTCTTTCGAGAGAGTTTTCATGAAGCTAGTGTGTGTGTGTGTGTGTGTGTGTGTGTTTAATTATTTGACATCACTGTGTTTTATTTTGAACTATCAGAGAAAGATGACGTTACTGGAGGACAATCACCCAGGTGCTCAGTACAACTACCTGATCGGTGTCCAAACTGGGCGTCGCAAGAATGCTGGGACAAGTGCCAATGTAAGTCTTTTTTTCCACTGAAAAAATTATAATTTATTTCTTTTAGATTTCTGACTAAGAATGCATCTTTGCTTAAAAACATACTGACGTTCCTGCAAATTTTAGGGCCAAGTTTTGTGTATTGCAGAATAATTACATTTTCCAACCTTTAGGCAGCCAATGGATTCGTTTAGGTTTACAACAGGCAAATAGTTGATAATGAACATTGACACTGAAAGCAAGTCAGTATTGCAATACACACATACACACACACACACACACACACACACACACACATAAATCCCCCTCTCGCATTATGGGCGGTCTTTTTTCCTTCAAGCTCGGGTCCTCTCCCAGAGGCCTGGGAGCGTGAGGGTTCTATACAGTGTCTTAGCTGTTCCTAGACCTTGGATGTCGTCCCCGGAATCTGCTGGAGCCACGCTTCGAGTTTAGGGGTCACTGCCCCGAGTGTGTGTGTGTGTGTGTGTTTATATATATATATATATATATATATGTACACACACACACACACACACATATTACTCTTGGAAAGCAGACAAACACAACTATTATGAAAAGGTTTAAATAAATATGGGACCCTTCACAAAGGAAAACTCCCAAAGTCTTCTACATCTATATGGAAACAATAATAATGTACTTATATGAGCTCTCTTCACAGCCATTGGGGACAGAAGGAATGATTACACAAAGCAAACCTGATTCAGTGCTCATAATGACACCTGACTATTTTTTTGAGACAGACTTTAAAAATGTATAACTGTCTTTAATTAATAAGATTGTTTTCAGATTTTAGAATTTCCCACTAACATTTGCATACAGGAGGGCTGACACAGTCACTTGCTATGATAATTGCTACACACAGAGGTTTATGGCTACTATCAAGAACTACTTTCAAGTAATTTTGAAAATGATCACTTAAATTAACTGGAGCCAGTCTTGTAGGTAGTTTTGTAAGTCTACACAATTTGTTTATGTATGGACAAAAATAGTATGGTCCTTTAAGTATACAGAGTCTGGGTCACTCATTGGTGCACTGTGCTCTCCTGCAGGTCACAGTGAAGCTGACTGGCTCAGATGGAGAGAGTAGCATACACAGGCTCACAGACCCTGACAAGCCTGTGTTTGAGAGAGGATCTGTCGATATGTTCCTGCTGGCTACACCCTTTCCACTGGGTGAAGTCCAAACCCTCAGGTTTCAGCATGACAACTCTGGAGGTCATCCATCATGGTTAGCACATCAGAAGCAAATTACTCATTTAGAGCCAGGTCACATCAGGACACAGTGCTTTCCATAAAAAAATGAGAATATTTTCTCTCTGATGCACAGAAACACAAATTTTTGTATGTAATCTATTGTGTGACATTTGATTTCATTACATAAATGTTAAATGTGTAATCTTTGATGTTTGTATATTTTCTTTAAAAGGTACATAAACAAGGTGACCATACAAGACCTCCAAACACGACATGTGTGGCACTTCTTTTGCGACTGCTGGCTGAGTGCTGACCGGGGAGATGGTTTGACCAAGAAAACCTTCAATGCTGCAAAGACCAATGAGATTGCCAGTTTCAGGTCAGAGTGGGGGCACTTAACACTGCTGAAATTAAATTACTTTTCTTATCTCTGATGTTAAATGTTAATCTTCTTCTTCTTCTTCTTTCGGCTGTTCCCGTTAAGGGTCGCCACAGCGGATCATCTGCCTCCATCTCATCCTATCCCTTGTATCCTCTTCCCTCACACCAACCCTCTGCATGTCCTCCTTCACTACATCCATGAATCTTCTCTGTGGTCTTCCTCTTCTCCTCCTGCCTGGCAGCTCCATCTTCAACATCCTTTGTCCAATATATCCACTATCCCTCCTCTGAACATGTCCAAACCATCTCAGCCTTGCCTCTCTGACTTTGTCTCCAAGCTTCTCAACATGAGCTGTCCCTCTGATGTACTCATTTCTAATCCTGTCCATCCTGGTCACTCCCAGCGAAAATCTCAACATCTTCAATTCTGCCACCTCCAGCTCTGCTTCCAGTCTT
>VUQH01000639.1:1621-36337 GCA_015106775.1 Etroplus canarensis | reverse complement strand
GTTATTCTGGCATTTGCCAAACCCAGAATTGTCCATCAGACTGCCAGATAAAGAAGCATGATTCATCACTCCACAGAACACGCTTCCAATGAGTCCAGTGGCAGCTTTGCACCACTCCATCCAATACCTGGCATTGTGCTTGTTGATGTAAGGCTTGCATGCTGCTGCTCAGCCATGGAAATCGATGCCACGAAGCTCCCAGTGCAGTTTCTGTGCTGATGTTAATGCCAGAGGAGGTCTGGAACGCTGCAGTTATTGAGGCAGCAGAGCGCTGGCAACTTTTACACACTTTGTGCCTCAACACTTAGCAACCCTGCTCTGTGGCTGAGTTGCCATGGTCTGTAAATGCTTAATACCACTGTGGTGATTATGCAAAGTGTAAGCATTTAAGAATGGTTGAATTCAGAGAGCTCATTAGCATAACCTATTCTTTCACAATTTTTTTAAAGGCAGACTTTATGAGTTTGATTTTACACACCTGTGGCAATGGGACTAAATGAAACACCTGAATTCTATCATTAATAGCTGTGGCCCAATACTTCTGCCCATACAGTGTAGGCCAAGCTCCATAAACCATGGCTCCAGCTTCTTCCATAATGACAGCATCTTTGAGGATCTTTATGCCTTTAAATGCATACCACTTTCTATTCTTCTTCTATTCTTCTTTGTAAATGTCTCACTTTTCGCAAAACTTCCAATCTTCTTCTTCTTCTTCTTTCGGCTGCCTCCATCTCACCCTATCCCTTACATCCTCTTCCCTCACACCAACCCTCTGCATGTCCTCCTTGGTCTTCAGCCAACAGTAGCATATTTTCCACCGGCACCCTGTTGGCTGACAACACTGGAGGCGGTCGCCAGGAAGTCGTGTTATGAATCCGCATATTTGATTTGGCAAAGATTTTACGCCGGATGCCCTTCCTGACGCAACCCTCCCCATTTACCCGGGCTTGGGACCAGCACTAGGCTTGTGGGCCCCTGTGGCTGGGTTTTTCGCAAAACTTCCAATCTTCCAATCTATCTGCAAAACTACAATATCACACTAAGACCTACATCACCACTGCCTTAGCTTTGTTAAGAAGGGCCATGTTGTGCTTTTAGGTGACAATGAGAAATAACAGGAAATGAGGTGAAAGAGAAAGCACCCTGAGGTGTGTTAATGTACATAAGTGTTTCTCACTTGGTCATTGTATGCACTCATGAGCCACTACTTGACAGAGGCCTGATAAAGGGTAACATTTATTTGACCGACTGTTGGTTAAAGTTAGTCCCTTCTGGCAGCACATCTTAGTAAAAGTGGCGTTTAAACCTGTGCTGACTGTTATTACTCACTGCACTAGCTTCAGCAGAATTTAAAAACTAAGCATGTGTTGATGCTGGATCTCAGTTCGGCCTTTACACAATCACACACAACGACTCACAATCTACTGTACAGCCTTTGTAGGAATTAGTCAGTAATTACATTACTATTGCTTAGTCTGTATCCGGCCACAGCCTGTTAACAGGAGTGTCATCATTGTGATCATCCTCATCATCATCCCTGATGTCGCACTGTGGACTGTAGGCCTCTACTGATGCGGACAAGCTGCAGACCGAGCGAGTCACAACAGCAGCAACGCAAACGACGACAATACTGAACGTGTGTTTTTTTACCTGGCGAATAGAGCCGCGCCAGCTGTCGGGCCCCGGCGTGCTGCGGTCCCCAGCGAGGCGCCGCGCTGCGTGCGGCCGCCCCGTGCTCATTGCCGTTCGGATCCTCCTCCGCCATGGACCGGTGCCTGATGTCGGTCTCGGAGAGAAGCGACGCCGCCATAACTCCTACCCGCTGCCCCCCGCTTTGGCTTTCAGCTATAAGACATCAATTGTAGCGCTGTCTCGGGCGATAACGGCTTGCTTTAGTTGGTGTCGAGGCCTCCGGCTGCTGGCGTAGCTGAGCGGAGGAGGAAGGCTCAACCAACTGATGCTAGCTGGGATGTTCCTGGAGCAGCCTCGTACCACCCGGAAATACACAGACGGAGCTGCGCTGACACACAGACCTATTTCACGGGGTTTTAACCGCTCCGGCTCCGGTTATGAACTCCTGTGATAAATAAACAACAATATAATAATGAGTCGATAACGCAGTGGGTGAAGCTGCACTTTGCTGTGCCGCTGCGGTAGCCTCGAAGATTTGAGCGAAAAAAGTTTAGTTGTGCGTCCTGTGTAACGGAGGTTTTCAGAGTTCAAGTAGCTGTCACGTCAGCTTTAGGGACCGTCTGCATTTGGAAGTGATGACAAAAGTGGAAATACTACTTAAAATACCGAGCACTCGCAGGTGCATAGTCAAATATATTCACTGTAGATAAAAATATATACGAACAGTCTGCAACTGCTTTATCAGAGCTCACTTTCAAGCTCTGTAACTGGCTAAATAATAGTAACATTCATACTGAACACAACATGATATACAGACAACATCTATACTGGTGTGCAGGATACACTTAAGAGTCTGACATTAACAAGTCCAGTGCCAGCCATCCACACTGAGGAATACAACCCCAATTCCAAAAAGGTTGGGACTCGGTGTAAAAGACAAATAAAATCAAAATGCAGTAATTTCCAAATCTCATAAACCAATATTTTATCCACAACAGAATAAAAACTACCTTCAGCTGCTCCCTTGTATTCTCCTCAGGGGATTAATTGGCATTGGTAATTTGGCAGAGGTTTTAAGGGTTTGTGTCCCCATCTGGAATCGAACCAGGGACCTTTCTCTTGTGAGGCGAATGTGTAAAGCCCAACAGAATATAGAAAACATTAAGTGTTGAAATTTTTCATGAAAAATGCTAAATTTAATGGTAGCAACATGTTTCAAAAAAGTTGGGACGAGGGCAACAAAAGACTAGAAAAGTAGGCTAAAAGAAACAGCTGGAGGAACATATTGCCCCTACTTAAGCTCTATAGCAACAGGCCAGTAATGTGATTGGGTATAAAAAGAGTACCTTAGAGAGGCAGGGTCTATAAGACATAAAGATGGACAGAGATTCAGCAATCTGCGAAGAACTGTCTACAGATTGTGGAGCAATTTCAGAATATTGTTCCTCCATGTAAAACTGACAAGACTGTGATTATTCCATCATCCACAGTGCATTATGTCATCAAAAGGTTCCAACAATCTAAAGACATCACAAGGGATGCAGTTGAAAACCAACATTGGATGCTGGTGATCTTCGGGCCCTCAGGCAGCACTGCATTGCAAACAGGCATTGAAATCCCTGCATGGGCTCAGGAACACTTCCAAAAATCATTGTCTATGAACACAGTTGCCCGTGCCATCCACAAATGCAGGTTGAAGCTCTGTCATGCAAAGAAGGAGCCATGTGTGAACATGATCCGAATCAGAATCAGAACACTTTCTTAATCCCAGGGGGGGAACTTGCTTAAACACTGCTATCTTCTTTGGGCCAAACCTCATTTAAAATGGGCCAAAGGCAAAGTGGAAAACTGTTCTTTGGTCAGACAAATGGAAATTTGAAATTCTTTTGGGAAATCATGGATGATGCATCTTCGGGGCTGAGGAGGAAAGGAAACATCTGCCTGGTGATCTTTTTTCCATCCACCCATCCACAATTCACAAGAATCACTACTCCTCCTAGAGTATGGGTTGGATTTACAGTAAGTAAAACTTGGAACAAAACAATCACCTAATGGGTCGTCACCCAAATTTTGCTCAAGGTCATAATTGTTGTTTTTTATGAGCACTTTTCCATTTTCACAAGAATCACTACTCTTTCCAAAACAGGGTCAGCAACATTTGCTGTCAAAAGAGCCAGTTTTAAGCCATTCTATACCAAAAAATCTTACAGCCTTATATTGCCTACTTACTTAAGCTATTTGTTATGTTTTTGCTTTGTGCAAATTAATTTTTACTAGTTGTAAAAAAAGCATTTATTAACTTTGAGAAATTCACAAAGTATCGCTTATCTGAACGAAGGCGGCAGCCTATTCAGTATAAATGCATCTGTCAGCATTAGTGATAGGTGTAATTAAAATCTTTTACCTCATATGACTACTCAGCAGTGAACTGTTTATGATTATTTAGTACTTCAAATTTGCATTTCATTACAACTGGCAACATTTTGCTTAATTTATGGAATCATATAATGACAACTTGTTCAATAACTATTACGTTTTATTGCTGAACAAAACTGGGGAATCCATAGTTGGGGGACTCAGGACTTCCCACTGATGTGTCTACATACATGCTAGCCACTGCAACTGAGGTCCACTGAAGTTAAGAGGATAATGTTCCTCTTCATCTAGTTTTTTGTCAAAGCCTCAGGGAACCGCTGGAGATGGACAAAAAACAACCACATGCAGCTCCAGAGATGTGGGTTTGAGACCCCTATCAAAGAGTATTGGTTAGATATTAGTGGAACTTGCACACAGTGATCATCAAATGGGTTTTCACCTAAACTATGATTGAGATCAAGGTCCTATTTATGGAGTTGTTTATAGAGAATCTCTACTCCTACTTAGTCTGGTTTGTACTGTTCATAAATTGACTGTTCATGAAACAACTTCTGCCATCTATTCATGAATGTCGTCTGTAGGTTTATTTTCTGGCATAATAGTGTTTTTCGACAAAATGTGAATTGTCAGGGATGATGAGCCAGATGAGTTATTATATTAAGTTTTTTGTTTAAATCTACCAGGGCCAGCAAAAGACTAACAAAGTTATCTTCTCCTTCTAGAAGTAAGTCTTCAAAGCAGATGACTTGAAACACTCCTGGGCAGTTATTTGGGTAGTTACTCTGTATTATCTATATTTAGTGTCCCCTGTAGTGTAGTGGTTTACACATTTACAAGTGAAAGGTCCCTGGTTTGATTCCAGGTGGGGACATAAGCCCCTCTCACCGTGGAGGGCTGTGTCAGGAAGGGCACCTGGCATAAAACCTCTACCAGATTACCAATCCGGATTAATCCACTGTGCTGACCCCTTGGGGAGAATACAGTGGAGCAGCCAACAGTACAAATTCAGTGGCAAATGCTTGAAAAGTTTGACTTTGCCCTAAATTAGTATTTCAAAAAGCTTTTTTCTGCCCTGGCAGTTATACTTTTGTTATTATTGTTGCTGTAACATAATTCTCCCACAGACTTCAATTCAGGATTCAAGGACATGTTTTTTCTTAACACTCCTCTGTTAATGCTAAAAGTAATACAGTATATTACAGCTAACAAAAGATTGATATGATATGTATGCAAACCTCCCACTGAGGCTGAGTCTTTTAGAAGTAAAAATGTGGAATCGTTCAAGGCTGCATTGGTAAATAATTCAGCAATTTAGGATTAAATGTTCTCACCATACAATTACAAGGAATCTGGGGATTTTATCATCTACATTACTCAATATTATTATATTTGTATAGTTAGAGAAACTCAGTATGCAAGGATCAAGGCCAAAAACCAACACTGAATGGTTGTGATCTTCAGGCTCACAGACAGCAGTGCATTAAGAACAGGCATGATTCTGTGGCGGAAATCACTGCATGGGCTCAGAAACATTTCTGAAAACCATTATTGGTGAATCCAATCCAACACTGAATCCATAAATTCAAGTTAATATGCTACTGTGGAATGAAAAAACATCCCTGCCTTCTCTGGGCCCACACTTATTTAGGATGAACTGTAGTGAAGTGGAAAAATTGTCCTGTGGTCTGACCAAACAAAGGATGAAATTCTTTTTTTAAACAGGTACAGCATGTCATTCAGGACAAAGAGGAGAGGGACTATGCAACTTGCTGTCAGCATACAGTTAAAAAAAGACAGCATCAGTGTGTTTGTGCAAATTAAATGCTTAATTTCAAATGTGCAAATTAAATGCTTAATTTGCACATTTGTGAAGGCACTATTAATGCTCAGTGATTAATCAGGTTTTGGAGCAACATGTACTGGTAATCAGGGTGACTTTTTCAGGGACGGCTTTGCTTATTTCAGCAACACACACTGAACAATATTCTATATGTAGCTTGTTGCAACAGCATGACTTTGCTGAAAAAGTAAACTACCCTGCACACAGTCTAGATCTCTTATCCATTGAGAACATGTAGATGATGCTGAAACAATACTACAATATACAACAAAGGAGGGCCTAAACTACTGGAGAGCTGAAATTCTACTTCAAGCATGAACAGGAAAAGAGTAAATTAACAGCATTTCACAGGGTTTATATGAATGGAAATCACTGCATTATACACAATAGCCCAAGTTTTTTAGAAAAGCCTTTCTGTTTGAAACAACAGTTTAGGTTCTCTCAGAACTTTATTACTATTTTGGCAAGAATCGTTGCACTTTCCACATTAAATCCAACATGTCCTAAACCTGTTTTTTCATGTCTGCTTAATAAGATTAGTACTAACACTAGCCTATAGGTGCACTACTGCCAACTCTACTGAACTGGTTTGATGCAGAAGAAGGGACAACTCAAAACCTTAAGTTTGCTCACAGGGGACAGAAATTTCTGAGTGTAAGTGACAGTATAACTAATATATTCATTCCCAAGATATGCACTATATGGACAGAAGTATGGGGCCACACCTCTTAATCACTGAATTTAGGTGTTAAATTCAGTCTCATTCCCACAGGTGTACAAAATCAAGAACCTTGCCGTGCAGCCTGTCTTTAATCACAGTCGGAATCCTTTATTAATCCCAGGGGCAAAATTACTTATGAAATTACTTACTTTACAAACATTTGTGAAAGCGCTGGACTGAGTTCTTAAGATCACTGAATTCGAGGCTGGTGTTGTAAAAGGATGCCACAGTTACAACTAGCAGTTTTCTTTCCTCCAAGATATTCCATTAACTGTAAGTGGTTTTATTGCAATGTGGAAGCATTTAGGAACCACAGCAACTCAGCCCCAAAGTGGCAAACAACATAAAATTACAGAGCTGTGTTTCTGAGTTCTGAGGTGTGTAAAAGTTGCCAACACTCCATTGACTTAATAACTGCAGAGTTCCAAACTACCTCTGGCATTAAAATCAGCACAAAAACTGTATGCCAAGAGATTCATGGTATAGATTTCCATGACTGAGCAGCAGCATGCAAGCCTAAGATCTCCAAGCACAATGCCAGTTGTTGGACGGAGTGGTACAAAGCACACCATCACTGAAGCAGTAGAAACATGTTCTGTGGCATGGTGAATCATGCTTCTCTATCTGGCAGTCTGCTAGACAAGTCTGGGTTTGGTTAATGCCAGGAGAACATTACCTGCCTGACTCCATTGCACTAACTGTAAAGTTTGGTGGAGAAGTTATAATGCTATGGGGTTGTTTTTCTCTGGTTTGGCTGGGCCCTTCGGTCCCAGTAAAGGGAAATCTTAATGCTTCAGCTTACCAAGACATTTTTGGACAACTCTATGCTTTCAACTTTGTGAGAACAGTTTGGGGAAGGCCCTTTTCTGCCCCAGTATGACTATGCCCCAATGCACAAAGCAAGGTCCATAAAGGCATGGCTGGATGAGTTTGGTATGGAAGAACTTGACTGGCTCGCACAGAGCCCTGACCTCAACCCCCATCTCTGCACCTTAGGTAATGAAATTATGAAACCACCATCTCTGCACATTAAGCAGTCTAGTCAATACTGATGATGCCTTCAAATGATTCTTGTAATTCCCCAGATCTTAGTTATGACCTCCTAAGCAGCTACTTGGTTGTAAATGGAAACAAAGTTGAAAGTGCAAACAAAGTTTAAAAATATTACCATCTTTGTTATTTAAAATTCAGCCATACAGTGGGAAATAACATGGACAATTTCATTCAATATTATGAGCGCATTTCGCTGAGTCAGTGGGTTTATACACAACACATACAGTATATGAGCCAATACAGGAACAGCTTCATTGTTCCACTGATACAAAAGCAAGTGTACATGTGAAATGTAAAGCAGATATGCTAAAATGTCACTGAACCTAATCTAAAGGGCAAAATAATGATTGTCCTGGTTCCCTTTAGAGTAGAAGAAAAGAAACCAGATGAAATTTTAAGAAGTATATCATCTAAGCCTTTATCCTCTTTGTCTCATTGTTTCAACCTGTACACACCTGTATCTTAACTTGGTATTAAAATCATAAGATGGTCAGAGACACATTTTCAATGGGATATTTATGATTACATTATCTATGTCATAATTTAAACTTATTTCCATATTAAAAGCCATTTACGCTATTGGTAAAATGTTTATGAAAAATACTTTAGATGAAACTGTGGTGACACAAGTGAAAGAGGACACTCTTTTTCAAACAGATATATTCATAGAAGATTGCTGCCAGGTGTGATGAATCCAACTGTTACCTTGTGAAAGAAGTCCCTGGGTATAATGACAATACTCAGGCTGACAGCACACAGTCCATCTTCTTTTTTGTGACAGTGGAGATTCAGATTATGCAGTAGTAGTTATCGGGCTGCAGTTTTGTCTTTAAGCACTGAGCAGAATGCATGTTTTGTTTTCGGTGCAGCTCTTAGTCACTCAGTGTAATTTCCCTCACTCTTTGTGGGGCCGTTGCATTTGTATAATGGCAATATCAGAGGAGACACATCAGCGCATACAGCATCCATGCAAGCTCATAAATCCTTTCTTTCTGAATAAAGTCACATCACACAGAAGTTCTTTATTTGTCATTTATTTATTCCTTTTATCTTTTTTCTGTACTAGATTATTGCAATCTGGTTAATTCACATTTAAAAAGCAGTCATTGCCCAGACGCACTGAAATCGATGATATTTATTTTTACAATAACCATTATAGGCCCCATAGAGACTGGAAAACCCAATCCAAAAAAAGAAACATCTGTATGTTTTTCTGCACTTTATTTTGTTTTCATGTCTTTTTTCATAGTAATTACAAAAAAGGAAAATATATATATAACAATAATCATAAAAAGGATAGTTCTGGGGAGAGAATTTAGGAATATTACGACTGGCAAACAATCACAACACAGCACAAGTACCTACTTACTGTAAGAAATGAAAGGTACAAAAATGAAAACAAAGCAAATCAGCGCATATGGAAAAAGAAAAATCAAAGAAATTGGCACCTATGAAGTTGAATACAATAAGCAACTGAGGGGACAAGAAAGTGTAGCTTTTTCCTACAATCTATTTTTAAAAAATCCCAAAACGGAGGCTGTTTTCTTGCTTTTTTTCTTTTCTATTTGTTAAAAAATAAAATGCATGACCTGGGGAGTGATTGGTGGGAGGAGAGGAACAGAGACGGGAAGGAGGAAGAAGCTGGTGGGGGTTTTGGCAGGGACAATAAAAAATACTGCACGTACAATACCTTCGTTCACCCTTCTCTTTCCTTCAGCTAGCTCTCGCCGCTTTCCTCACCCACTTTTTCCTTTCTTTATTTAATAGCATATCCCATTAATATTCCTTTCCCCCGCTGCTCCTAATAGCCGCGCCCAGTGGCGCGATCGTTAGAGTTTTACATGTGAGTAGCAAATGACACTTTGATTGGCTGTGATGTGGAGATGGGGGTCCCCTGCCGGCTCTGGGTCGGGGGCCCCGGCTGAGCTGAGAGATCCTGCCGAGCCTCGGTCTCACTGCGCGTGCTGACTCAGTGTGTGGTTCTGGAGGGAGAGAGGGAAAGGGAGAGATAGGGAGAAAAAGTGAGAACACATGATGAGAGAAATAATGGGCTACATGAGCGTAGTGCTTTCCACTTGCCCCCCCACCCAATAATAGAACAGAAAAGAACAGAAACACAACTGCCTCCCACAGTACAGACAGCAAGGCCTCCACGCTTTATACATAGGCTGATGAAAGAAGGGAAAGAGGAGGAGAATAGAAGAGGGAAAAAGAAACAACTGTATGACATACTAGTAGGTACAGTGCATAGCCCTAAATGTGTTATTGTTGAAAACAGAAAAAGTGCCTGAGTGAAAAGAAGAATTGTAGTTTGGAGGCATTTAAGATGCATTTTAACACATGCCTTATACAGACATATGGAGGCCTCTCTAACAACAGATCAATTTAGACATTTTTGCACATTTTGACAAATATTCAAACACAATAACAGATCCATACCAAATAACTCAAGACCACATAGTATTTGTTCTGTTTCGTTTCTTATCTGTGGAAACCCAGTGCCTCGATTTGTTTATTCAGATCTGTGAAACCCTTGTGTCTTTTGATATTGTGATTAATATTTTACAGAAAGCGTCTCCATACCTCCGAGACACCTACACTCACATCCCTCCAAAGGCATTGGCGCGCTACACATCAATACATAATCACAATGAGAAAAAAAAATCCACCTTTATTCAAAATTAAAATTCACAACAGCAGTGAGAGCACAAAGAGAGACTGATGCAGTGATCTCTAGGTAAAAACTAAAGAGGATGAGCTGAGATTCAGAGATGGATTTGTATGCAAAATGAAGATGGCAGGCAAGTATACTGTGAACATGGACATACAGGTATGTTTGTTAATGAAACATGTAAATAAAGGTAAGCTGAAGTGTATGTACTTCTTGTTGGGTGTTTGGAGTGTTAAACACAAACACAAATGTGCCATGCGCTCATGATCTCTCTCTCACACACACACACACACACAGTCAGTCCTCTGTGACTTTTCCATATCAGCTACAACTGGGGACTGAACTCATGATAATCTGGATTTGCCAGTTTGGAACTTAGCTAACATCACATCCAAAGCTAGGGAGATACTGTTCTGTGTGAGTGTGTTTGTGTGCGTGTGTAGAAGATGGGGAGATGAGTGTAAAGATTCTTTGGAAATGAGTGTGCCTATCAGAAAATTCCACTAGGATGTTTTCCTCCTCCTCCTCTCTCCTCATTTTCCCTGGACAGTGCCGCTTTCTCCCCGTGAAACTTACACACACACACACACACACACACACACACACACACAAACTCTTCCTGAAATCTTTCCCTGTCATTCCTGCTTCTTCACGCATGCACACTCTCACTTACAGACACACACACACACACACACACACACACACAATTCCCGAGGAGATCTTCCCAATCAACGCTCCCCATGCTACACCCAACCCTTCACCACCACTAAAAGCAGCTTTCTCAGATTAATCATTCTCTCTTGCAGATAGGCCCCACTATGAAAAGAAAGGATAAAAAAGAGGAGGGGATGAGAGTCTGAAAAAAGAGAAGGGAATGGGGGGATGAACAGAACAGAGAGGCGAGGAGGGGTGGATGGGGACAGAAATGTGAAGGATTATACGTGGTTTGGGGTTGATAAATACTTATTTGTCATTCTATGGCCCTTATCTTGCTGCGCATGTTTTGTTGAGCCCTTTGGTGTGTGTGTGCGTGTGTGTGTGTGTGTGTGTGTGTGTGTGTGTGAGAGAGAGAAAGAGAGAGAGAGAGAGAGAAAGGGAGATAGAGAATGTGTGTGTGTGTTGTATGGCTGTGTATGTGTGTTTAAGAGTCTGTCACCCGGTTTTAGAGGCCAAGCTAGCCTGTCCAGGGGAAAGCAAAGGGTATTAATGCTCTACACTAGAGAGTGCTACACACACATATACACACACACACACACACAGCATCACATGCAGGGTTTCAAAGAAGTAGATGAGCAAATGAGCAAAGTAACGAATGGGACAGTGAAAAATAAGTGTCTGTGCAGGACTCTCTAGTGAGCAGGAAGATCTCAATGGGAGCCACTGACCCCATTATGATAGAAAAACCCTCCTCTCTCTCTCTCTGTCTGCTGCATCTCACTCTATCGCCTTCACTCATCCCTCTGCCTCTCCGCTCCACTGCGAGCTAGCTGGTTGCAATTCCTCTTGCTGCCAGAAGAGGTCAGGCTCATTCCTCTTTATGTGACAGAGGAGAGGAGAATCTGTCCAGTAAATTTGTTGGTTTCCTGGAGGACCACCATGCATATCTGGCTTTTGTCTTTATGTACTTGTCTTATATATGATCTCTAATGCTGAAGTCGTATATGGGGCATTAGAAATGTGAATGGAGAAGAGGAGGTGAAGAAAATATGACAATAGTAGAAAGATAATAAGAAGGAAAAGGAAAGCTGGAGGAAGCAAGAGTGTGTCTGTTTTCCCTCAGGTTCTTTGGGTCCAACTGCTGGGGTATTGATTGGTAGTTGGAGAAACGGATGAAAAGGAAGGACAGAGGACAAGGAGCAGGAATAGAGGGAGAGAGGCCATGGTCACTCCCTAGAGGGGCTCACAGCGCTGCAGAGGACTGCTGTAAATAGCCCAGAGGAGAGAAGAGAAGAGGAAAAAAGAGGGAGCAAAAGGAGAGGGAGGGATCAGAGAGGAAGATAATGGATGGATGAAGGGAAGGAGGGAGGGATGGATGGATGGACGACAGCCTGCCACACTTCATATGACACACAGATACACGCAAACACACACTCTGACACCTCCTAGTTACTTCTCTTCATTTAGGTAGTTGTTGCGGGCTTGGTATCGATTATGCAGCAGTGTAATCGATCAGTCTGTGTGTGTGTGTGTGTGTGTGTGTCACAGTGCGACATCTGCTCTACAGCAGAGTAATTGATATATTCCAGAGAAAAAAATGGGTGACAGAAGAAGGGGAGAGAGTGAAGGGTGGGGGGGAGAACATGTGTGATTATATTTAGTGTCGACTGTGTTTCTTAGGATAGTAAATTCTCAAATATGCCATTAAAGAAACTCCACACCTGCGATATTTTCACAATAAAAGCCTTCCAGCAAAGTGGGATCATTTGAATGTTAAACAGATGTAACAGCTGAGCAACCATTTTCAAAGTAAATAACACCTTCTTTCTAAAATATGATGATGCATATGTCTTAAACTATGGAAATTGGAAAAAAAAGGCTACATAAATGAAAACCAAGATCTTTCATCACGTAAGAAAAATTGCTTATTGACTCAAGAGTTTTTGAGAAGCTTTTCATTGTGATATTTTGGTGGATTTTACTGCCAGTTTCCTTAACGGGTTTAATGACATTTTTTCACTTTATTTCTCTGTTTTTCTTTTGAGAGTGTTTAAGTGATACTGAGAACAGCCCGTCTTCCAGGCCAGACCAGATGAGACTAGTCAATACAGAGGCCTGTCATTGTTTTTCCTAAACTGCTTAGAGAGAGCAGGGCTAAAGCCTGCAGAGCCATGGGCCCGGGGGAAATATGGCCCTGTCGCGTTTACCCACATGCAACTCTGCCACATTGACACACACACAGGAATAGATTCACAGACTTACAGCTAAGGGCATATGCATGTACAGACACATAATGCCAAGATAAAATATGCAGAATAGAAAACTAGAATACACACTAAATAGCACACACACACACACACACACACTTACTCACTCACTCACTCACTCTCATGGGGACATGGAGAAGGGGATAACAGAGGAAAGCTACAGATAGAGATAAGAGAAAATCTAATCTGCCTTGTCCTGTTTCTCTCTGCCTACAACATTATGCACACAAAACCGTGAGTGCATTTGTGTCGGGTTTTAGAGAGGGGGAAGAGCACCACTGTCACTTTTAACATGTGCGTGTGCATGTACATGATCATTTGTAAGTCTCATCTATATACCAGAAACAGAGTTGAGGAGACACTCAAGAAAAATAAAATAGCGAAATGAGAACAAACAGACTTTGCCACTGACATGTGACAGTGACTTTGTTTGTGGGCCAAATCAATAGGATTGAGAAGTAGCTTCCAGGTACCTGAACATACAACCCACATTTCTCTGTTCTGTAATGATGTAATGAATACACCGTGAAATGCAGGTGCCAACTCTGTAATAGACACAGGAAGAGGAAGCTCTGCTTTTGGAACAATGCCGTGTGTCTGTGTGTGTGTGTTACCTACACGTATGAGCAAGCGTCTGTCAGTGCGTAAATTTGTGTCAAATGTGTGTGTATGCAAGGGTAATTGGAGGCAGCCCAAATGCTGTGTGTGTGTGTCTGTGTGTGCCCCAGCTCTGTTGCTGTTTTTAACACCAAATGAAAAATCACCTTAGTCGTCTTGTGGTCTTCTTTGGGTTCGGTGTATTTATAGCTCTGTGTTGACACTCTTCCAACAGCATGAGCACATCTATGTCTGTGTCTGCGACTAGCAGATGGGCTGTCTTAGCCCTCTTCCTCTGCTCCCTGGCTTGTCTTTAGCCCCACCTGTCCAGGACAGGATGCTGCCTCGGGAGCAGATCAAAAATAAACGCACCCCCTGCCCTTAACATCCCACCGACACGTATTCCCTGCTCGCCTACATTTCTCTCTGTCTTTATCCCAGTTTTTTACCATTATCCCCCTGTAGCTCTTCCTCCTATTGTAAATAACAATACACAATCTTCAAATTATCAAAATTTCCTTAAGCCCCCTTTCTTTCTACCCAGGACACGATGACCCCCGATTTTTTCTCTGCTGTCACCACACCCAGGGTGACTTCTCTGACCACGTCCTGTTTGGAGCGCTCCCTCCTTTTCTTTCTCCCACGGGGACTTCCCCTCTCCTGTTGCGACTGGCCCATGCAGCCAGGTTTGGACCAGTAAACGCAACCCAAAATACACTCACAGCATGAAGGGCACACACAAACACAACGTCAAAGGCAAACATACTTGACTCTCCACCAGATTCGCGGCAAAGGTGGGGCCTCCCTGCTGGAAGCTGTTACACAAAATAGGAAGTGACCTCACCTCCAGCAGAAATAACCGATCATTCCTGAGCACCACACGACACATTTGAGTCACACCATTATGGAGAAAAATGTGTGTTTGTTCAAATGAACGATCTCTCTCTTTCTCACACATACGGAGCACTCTCAGCACTGAGGAATGCAGTCCTCACACACTGTAAAGCTGAATGCCAGATGAAGACTGGAGAGTGCACGGGCATGGGTGACCAGACATGCAAAGATACACGGCATACATCATTCAAAACACACAGGAAAAATACAAAAGAAGACAAAAGATTGAATGTATGAGTGTACAACATACATGTTTAAAACGGAACATACATGGAGGGGTTACAGACTGACAAACAAATGCAGAGACACAATTCACCCAACTCACACATGTGCTCACAATTCAGCAGAGCGTGCAGGCTTTCCGTGTCACTGTCATATTACTGCACACGCCCAATCCCCATGAGTCCCTAAGGGGCCAGCTTTTCTTTTTGCCCCTTTTTTGGTTCATCATGCACTCTAAACTGGCAAAAAGAGAAACATGAGAAAGCATGAATTTAAAATAATGGACAAGTGATGAAAGGGGTTGCAGTCACAGGTGCAGAAATGAAGGTATACATCGATGTAAGGCTGCAGGTGAAAAGGGATCCACAGCATAGTTGAGTTGAAAGTAAATGGAGAACTGAGAGCATGGTAGACTGATGAAAGAGAAGAATGGAGGTAGCTTATAATAAGTATTACATGTTAAAAAAGGACACATTTACTAGAGAGTATTGAGGAGCAGAGCGAGTGAAAGAGAGAAAACAAAGCTGAGGCAGTGCGCAGTATGCACATGTGTGGGAGCATGCCTGGAGACTACGCCAACCAAACAGTAGTTTTTTGAGCTTAGTTTTCATTTCCAGAAGAAGAAGCACTGATTGAGCTTAAGTAATGCATTTGTGCAATCAAAAATACAGCAGGCTGAATCAGTTAATACAATGCGTTCCACCCTGGGGGTCAGACTCTCCCAAGAGGTCATGCGATAATTGTAAAATATCAGGAGACAATTATCACAACAGGAAAGCAGACCAAGAAAATGTGCTCCAAACCATTAGGCTCATTTTTACTATAGACATTCATCTCATATGTATACACAAGACATCTAAATGTTACTTGAATAACACATTTTAATTTGGTTAAAATTCAAACACATATGTAAAACTGACACTTAAGCTTGCAATGTTTTTGACCCAATAACAGCTGGGATAGTGGTGAAGACAATGGATTGACTCCAACATCATAAACTCACTTTTGTGGATGTTTTTCTCTGAGAACAAAGAATTAATGAAATAGGTCACAGTAAACCAGAAGGGGCCACAAATAAAAAAGTTGGGATTTTTGTTCATGCACGCCTGCTGACAATAACAGTAATGGGTTCAGCTCCAAAGACTACAATTACTTGATGTATTAAAATGTATTTAAAGTGGCTTTAAAATAGGTAATCAATTTTAAATATGTACATATATGTACCTAATTATATAAACCTATACATTTTATCTAAATATGTAAAAAAAATTCAATGTACTGTAATTGTGATGGCGTTAGAAAACATCAGATTCTACCTACTGCTTTACATTCACAAACAATTTAACTACAGTTAGCTCCACAAGTTTCTGGACAATGACACATTTTTTTTGTAATTTTACCTCTGTACACCAACACATTTAATTTTAAATCAAACAATCAAGATTTGATTAACATGCAGACTTTCAGCTTTTAATTTAAGGGGTTTAACAAGAGTATTGTATTATGGTTTAGGATGTGCAGGCATTTTTATACAAAGACCTCATTTTCAGAGACTTAAAAATATCTGGACAAATTAACATGGTTTTATATAAGGATTGCGTTTAATAATTTGTACTGATTTTTGTGTGTGCTTTTAGTGACTGCCTGAAGTCTAGAACCCACTAAAATATCACAGCTTTTTTCTTATCAATACTTTTGGTGAACTCCTTGAATTAAAGCTTAAAGTGTGCACTTAATTTACATCTCAATTGCCTCAGTACACCATGGTGGTATACTGAGCCAAAATTACTTTAAATGTATAATTTTCAAAACTTATGGACCTAACTGTACATATAGTAATCTCCTTTGGTTTGGCCTGTTTCTAATGTTAGGCTTTAAACAAAACATGCAGTTAGAATACTGACCATATTATTTACAGTATATGGACAAAAGTGTTGTAACCTTTGTGGCATGGGCGTTCACGACTGAGCAGCTGCATGCTAGCCTTATATCTCCAAGCACAATACCAAGCATAGGATGGAATGGTGTAAAGCATGTTGTCACTGGACTCTGAAGCAGTGGAAATGTGTTCTGTAAAGTGACAAATCATGCATGTCTGTCTGGCAGTCTGATGTGCGAGTCTGGGTTTGGCAAATCCCAGGAGAACATTACCTGACTGACTGGATTGTGAAGTTCGGTAAAGGAGTTTTGTTTTTCTGGGATTGTCCTGCTTAGTTCCAGTGAAGCATTTTTTGGACTGTTCTGTACTTCCAACTTTGGGGGAACATTCTGGGGAAGACCCTTTCTGTTCCAGCATGACTGAGCCCCAGTGCAGAAAGCAAGATCCATAAAGGCGTGGCTGGATGATTTTAGTGTGAAAGAATTTGACTGGTCCACACAGAGCCCTGACTTCAAACCCATCAAACTCCTTTGGGATGAACTAGAATGGAGATTGTGACCCAGGTCCTCTCATCCAACATCAGTATCTGACCTTGAAATGCCCTTTTCTATGAAAGGACAAAAAAATCCTGCATACACAGCCCAAAATCGTGAAGAAAGCCTTCTGAGAAGTGCAGTTACACTGATGGATTTAGAATGGAATCTCATAGCTCCTGTAGGTGCAATATGTGGCTCACTATTTTTGCCCATTTCAGTTTATGTAAAACTCCAGTTAAGCATAAACCATTCACACAAATAAGTCCCAGCTAATCTATTTTGAAATTAATTTACAAAGCCGAACAAATAAATATATATGAATGAAAATGCAGTGTGTGCAAGTGCCATGCTCGTATCTGTAAGAGTATATTTTGTCAGGGGTGATATAATGCTACACCATGCAGTGCCTGTCCTGTTCTGTGACACATTGCCACTGTTTACCTGTCACATACACACGCGCGCACACACATCAAATGACAAGAACATGGTCCAAGCTGTTAAAAACCCTCCAGGTGTTGGCTCAAATAATGTAATTCCACTGTATCTGTCCCCCTCTTTCTCCCTCTCCATCTGACTCTGTCATTGTCTCTGTACATCCATCTGTTTGCTCCACTACATCAAAGCAACAAGTAACTACTTTCGACTCATTTTTCCCTGCTCTCCTCCCTTACTGAGCCCCACTGAGTATGCCTTTTAACTTTTACCATTTTCTGGTTTAACTTGCTCAAAGCATAAATGCAAACACACACACACACACACACACACACACACACACACACACACACACACACACACAGGTGTATATACACACACATAGAAATGTAAAGTTTCCAGATGATTAACCTGTCCCATATTGAGATCTCTTTTCTTCTATTTTAATGCAATATGAACAAAATGTGCTTTGCATTCACAGTGTGAAATCATGAAGACTGCAAAAATTCCCACAGTGCTAACAGCCACAGACACAATTTGTATTCAATTTTTCCTTAGGTGGTCAGAGGGGGAAAAAAAGTCGGTTTAATGTGAGGACGGTTAGTTGTAGTAATCGTAACATCTACCCTACTTTCTTTTGACATATTTCTGTTGATTTGTTTGAACTGATTTTGTGTCAACTTTTTAAAATAATAAAACCCATTTGCAAAAAAGCTGGAACACTGTGTAAAATGTGAATAAAAACAGAATAAAGTGATTTTATATTCAAATGAATCAACACAAAGGCAAGATATCTAATATTCAAACTGATAAATGCTAGTGATTTTTGGAAATATACACACATTCTGGATTTGAGAGTAACACATATTCAAAAAGTTGGAACAGGGGCAAGAAAAGACTGGGCAATTTGTGGCACGCTCAAAAGATACCTGGAACATTCCACAGGTAGGGAGATTAATTGTAACAGATAATAGTACCATGACTGGATATAAAAGGAGCAATACTGAAAGGCTCAAGCAGCGCTGGTGCAAGGTTTTGTGAAAGACGGCATGGGTGAATAGTCCAACAGTTTTTGAACAGTGCTTCTCAACATGCAATTGCAACTAATTTACAGGTTTCACCATCTATAGTCCATATCACCAAAAGATTCAGAGAATCTGGAGAAATCGCTGGACATAAGGAGCAAGGCCAAAAACCAACATTGAATGCCAATGACCTTTGATCTGTAGCACTGCATTAACGAGTCCACTTACAAGTCCACACTTCGAATTGTTTTTAGAAATAATGTCCATCAAGCCCTTTGGGGTCAAGAGGAAAAGGGTCATCCAAAAAGTTACAACACAAAGTTCAAAAGCCAGCATCTGTGATGGTATTGAGGTGTATTTGTCCCCATAGCATGGGTAATATGTGCATCTGTGAGGGCACCATTAATGGTGAGAAGACAGAAGCATATGCTGCTCCAAAACCTGTAGCGTCTAGACGTCTTTTTCAAGGACGTCCCTGCCTATTTCAGCAAGACAATGCTGGGCCACATTCTGCCTGAGTTACAAGACTAGTGCGTGAATACTGCATGTAGTAAAATGGCCTGGTCCAGACCTGTCACCCATCGAGAATGTCTAGTTCATTATGAAGTGCAAAATATGACAACAGAGAACCTGGACTGTTGAGCAACTTAAGATGTACATGAAGCAAGAAGGGGAGAGAATTCCACTTTTAAAACTTACAACTGGTGTCTTCAGTTCTCAGACACTTACTGAGCGGTGTTAGTAAAAAGAATGACGTAACAAAATGGTAAAGATGGTCCTGTCCCAAATTTTTTGGAACATGTTGCAGGTATTAAATTTAAAATATAAGTATATTTTAAATTAACTCTTTGCGGTCGTGTTGCAACTACTCTGTGTATATCCTCAAAAAAAAAACAATTTCTTCATGAATTCTGACCTGACCCAACCCCACCTGATCTGATGTGAGGCTAGATGCCATAATCAATTTTTTTTCAGTGCAGATTGGATAATTAAAAACTGAAGTATGCAGCAATGAAGTTGAATCCATAATATCCTTGGATTTTTTTCTTTTACTGATTTCAGCCAGGGCAACAGCAGATGGCAATGGTTGCAAACATGACATGGTGTCACCATTAAAGTACATGATCTCACAATCAATTTGGTTTTTGTTTCATACAGATCGGAAGAATGGTTACAGAGAAATTGCTAAAAATGTAATCAGTTCCAGATCTCATGGAGGTCTATCATTGTGCCAAAATTCAAAATCCTGTATCAAAAAGTTTTTTGCATTATCACGCTCACACAAATGATTTGCATTGGTGGTGGCATGGTGTCACTATGAATCATTTCATGCAGATCAGACAAACAGTCAGCGATATGGCTAAAAATTCTGAAAAAAAATTACAGGTAAAAAAACTTAGAGTAAAATCTTTTTTTTTCAAAATGGCTGAAAATCTGTAATCAGTTCCAGGTCTAATGGAGGTCTATGTCTGGACCAAAATTTAAAATCCTGCATCAAACAGAGCATTATCGCAATGACACAAAAGATTTGCGGCTGTGACGGCAGAGCCGATGATTCCATCACATCCCCAGTTTTTGGGGATATAAAAATAATAAAAATGAGCAGTTTGGACATTATATGTCTTTTCTTTGTGATGTATTCAACTGAATATTGTTTGAAAATTTGCAAATCACTGTATTCTGTTTTTATCAGTATATTAAACAGTGTCCCAACTTTTTAGGAACTGGAATTTGTAATATAAGAGCTCATTTTACACACCATGTTATAAAATAATTTTTGTGTTTTTGATACTGGTAGTAGTAGATGTATTACCGTAATCGGCTGGCTTACAGTCTCTGCCTGCCTCTCCACCTTTCTCTTTGGTTTGAATCACTTTTTGTTTCTGTCTGTCTTTTCCCTGCTGGAAAAAAATAAAAAATAAAAACCCTTCAAGTCTGGGGATTCAGGGAAGTAAGAATATGTGCGTGTGTGTACGTGTCCCAGGTCCCCGTTCTAATAACAGAGAGTCTCCCAGTGAGCAGTGGGGCAGCTGAGTACGCTCCCCTGGAAAGCCACAGGGATCTACGGATCAAATTCATACACACACAGACACACAGACGCACATACACACAGAGTCAAGGGATACATGGATCAGAGAGTATACACTATGACTTGATGCAACACTCAACCGAGAGCAACACCCAGACACAGACACACACAGACACATACATACACGTACACACAAACAAACCCTATTGCCAGTTCAGCCACATCCACACCTTTCCATAATTCAGTTAGAGGGAGACAGTGAGGCTCTTAGATTCAGACAAAGACAAAGATAACATTATTCACAGATAGACTACTAACACAGCTCATTTCACACTCACATTGTGCCCTAATACCAACAGCAGGCAGTGAACATATCTCCCAAGTTATTCTTTGCTCTGCATTAACTACCAGAACAGCTTTTTTCCCCATTACTTTTGCTGTGAGGGAACCGATTTAAATATTTCTTTCACTTTCCAGGTACAGAAAACATGCAGTAATTGCTAAGTAGCTGGGATGATGTCTTTGAGCTGCTTCACTCCAAGTCGCCGCATGAAAAATAATCACATAATACTGTTACAGTATCTGATGCTGGAAGTAGACAATCCTAAAATCATCTGTTTACCCCAGTCACCTTTTCATGCATTCATCCATCCTCTATGTGTATATTAAAAGCTCTTTTAATTGTGTCTACAAAAGAACACATTTCTACTCATCTTTGTGGTTGTATATGCATGCAACTCTCAAATATTCAACACCACTGAGACAGGAAGACGATCCTGTGCAGGAAACTAACACATGCACACACACAAACAACAAACAATAGGATCCCAACACATCCATCCTTTAATTCATCTGACCAGCAATTCACCCATCTAGCAGTGTTTAAATATTTACTAGAGCTAAAGGAAATGGTGTAGCATAACAGATGCAGGAAAAAGAAGATGATTTGGGGTGAGTGCAAGAGCGATGAATGAAGAGAGGGATAAAAGGAAGCGTTGAGGGCAGAAGCTGCAGTCTAGCACCCCCTGGAGGCTCAAGAAGAATGTGAAGATCAAGATGACTGTCAGGGAATATGACGAAGGAGGGAGAGAGAGCTGATATTGAGCTGGATGACTATTTAGAAACATCCACAAGAGGGAAATACAGTCTTCAGAATTCATACAACTACCACATGTAATGTACATATTTGGATACTGAGAATAAAGCAGTGTAAAACACAATGTAAGGTATTTTTTAAAGCATTTTAGAATGTACAAACACATTTGTTGGAGGGGGAAATATAATTCAGACTTTTAACAATGATACAAAGATGTTAATTACAAACAAAGAAAGGAGAAAAGAAAGTAAGAAAGAATGAAAGAACTAAAACTAAGAGAATGAGAAAGTCATCCGTGAAGTCTGGGAGTAAAGGCAGCGAGAGAGATCCAGAAGGACCTTACTGATCAGGGCCACAGCATTTTTTATTTACACACCCACATACACACATGCAGACACACACCAAAACATCTCTTATTTACCAGCTTACGTCTGCACTATTTATGGGGCACTGGGGAGAGGCACAGAAGAGAGGAAGAGAGGAGAGGGGCTAAAATATGCATAGGGGCTGGTTCTTCTGGGACAGACAGGGGGGGAGTCAGAGAGAGGGAGGAAGACAGAGCAAGAAGAGGGAGGGAGACAGGAAAGGAGAAAGTGAAAACTCGAGTACGTATGCGTTAGAGAGAGAAAGATGTGAAAGCAAGTGATTGAGAGTGGTAGAGAGAAAGAGAGAACTTTGTATGCAAAGGCAGAGACAGAAATGGAAAGAGGGGCTGAAGGAGTGCAGTCAGAAGGGAGAGAGGATGATGCAGCGGCGTGTCCATGCTGCAATTACCCTTGGGGTGTGTGTGTGTGTGTGTGTGTGTGAGAGAGAGAGAGTGAGAGAGAGAGAGAGTGAGCTGGACATCATATGGCCCCTCTGAGGGGTTGAAAGAGGCCAAAGCCTTTTCTAGCTGGCCAACCAGCCTTCTTCATCCATCCGTACCTCATTAAAACACGCACACATACACACAAATTATCCTATTCCACTTCCTCTCTCAGATGCATGCGCGTGCACACACGTGCAGCCCCACTCACAAATGCGATAACAGCTAGCAGTGGCATTAACCTCCATGGTTGTAGCTCTCCATCTCCCCCAGTCAGCCTTTCTGTCTAGCCCACTTAGAGAGCCCTCCCATGGGGCGATGGAGCTGTGGCAGGTCAGGCTCGGGCTGCAAGTTTTTACACACACATACTCACACACACTTGGGTCAGGACCAAAGAGTAACAAGATGGATAGAGCGACAGTGCAACAGCCAAAGAGGAGGAAGAAGAAGGAGCTGGGGGAGGAAAAAAGTTGAACTGAGCTCAACTTAGCTGGAATGAAAACAACAAAAAAGCTCATTTCAGCTAAGGTGATACTAGAAGACACTAGAAGAATATTTTTGTATTGTTCAGTCAAATTGAGCTATATAACCACCTGCCCTCTAAAAAAATCTCAGTGGAGATAGATATGAGGCAGAATACTGCATAACCGTGGTAAGTAATCTATACTGACTACAGGAAATTATGTTTACTAGTTTAAAAATTAATAAAACAACAAATTTTTCAGTTCATGATAACAGGATACACTGTCTTTATCTATGAAGTGATAGGTGAAACTGTACTTGGTAATATGTCAATGTTAGGAAAAGCACAACAAAACAAGAGATATTCATGTAGCATGACAGGTGTAGTCCATTTCTCTTTACGCAAAACCTAACAGCAACAATTTTACCAAATGATGATTTCAATTTATCATTATATGAAGGTCTTGTGACCTGGTCAGACTGCAGGAGAGATGTCATCTGGGATGGAGTATATGTGGAAAAAGAGTGGTGTGTGAGGTGAGGGCATTTGTGTGTACTGAGAATGAAAGAGGTGTGAGTAGTGCCTGTGTGTGGACATTAACCGACAGGGTCCAGCAGTCACCCTGCTGTTAAATGGACTGGCCAGCCATATGCCCACCACTACTGGCCCTATATCATTGCCACTTTTCCGGTGTGAGTGTGTGTGGTGGTGGTTGCTGGCCAAGCTACTTCAAAATCAAATCACCCTTGCATTGTCTTTACAATATTTCTTTTTTGACTTTATCTCACCAACCACTCTTTCAATCATATATAAAGCCAATACATTGCTTATTAATGGAGTTAACAATCCTCTGTTACAATTTTGAGTGATTGGGCATGAGTTTTTAAGTTGTGTCATTCTGAGGGGGGACAACATTTTAGACTGCCATGTAATGACCAGTAAGGATGTAAAATTAAACACCGAGACGCAGGAGATAACAACAAAAGCAAGACACCTAAAAGACTGTACAGCTCTCAAATATGAAAATACTGCTTTTGGAAACAGGACAGGTGCAACCCTTTGATGCGTCGACACACTGATATACAAATAAAAAGTAATTATAAGCTCATAAGTTTAATTTTTAATCGTGCATTTTCTATGGGATTCAAATACTCTGTATGTTCCACATGAAAATACTCCGTGCTGAATATGCATCTGGGGTCAGTGCAGCAAGTGATTTCACAAATTACAGATTTCACCTTTAAAAGGAATTATGCTTGACCTGTAGATTTTACAGATCACTACTCAGCTGCCAAAGGGTTCAAGAGACGGAAGATGACAGGAAGGTTTACATCATCACAGACCTGGCCACAGCTGGTCTAGGACCTACTCTTGGGTGACTTATATCCACTCATCTCTTTCATACACACACACTTAATGTGTTTGGACCCTAATGACATCAAGCTTGCCAGAACCCTGCCCAGACCTCATGAGGAGAGATGGAGAAGAGGGACAGAGAAAAGGGAGACGAAAGAATGTAGAGAAATGGTAAATATGTGAATTCTGTGAAAAAGAAGTACATGCATGGGATGCGAGTTATTAAACATTGTGAATGTTGAGGGAAAATGGAAAAAGGAGAACAGAGGAAGGGATGTGTTTATCTAACTGTATTTGCTACAGCTGATTATACTTTCTGATACAATCACTCTTTTTGAACTCAAAGTAAATTTACCACAGTTGTAGGATTGTTTGCTCCAGCATGGACTATTTTAATAACTTACCTGTAACAAGACACACAGACAAGAAATTAGGTCAGTGCAAACCCAGAGACAAAGTTAGGGTATCCTACCTGTAGTTCTGTCTGAAAAAAGAACTTCTGTGGACACTGGGAACAGTCATAGATCTTGTCTTCTTGACCGTGGACAGCAAAAATGTGTTGCTGGAGCTTGTTGGCCTGCACAAACACTGGGGAAAGGATGAACACAGAACAAGTTACAGTGTTTGTTTGATAAAGCAAGTCACTGGTGCTTACAAAGATTCTCACTCATCCAGATCATGGCAATCATGCAACTGGAATCTCTTTTTGGTTTTAGAAGTCATTTCACTTCCCATCTAAAAGACTTCCTCAGTTCTCCTAAATAATGGAGTTAAACAACTGCTCCGCAAGGATACGGCACAACACTGCTCTTAATGTCAAGCCTCAGCAGTCTGCCTGCATGTATAGGATAAGGAGCACTCCTTTGAGGACAGAAATGTACACATTCTGGACAGAGAAGACAGATTTGAAAGAGCAGTGAAAGTTCATCCTTCAAGCACTGGATTTTAGGAGTCCTGCGTGGAGCCTTTTCGGAGAATGACGACCTGGCTGTTTTCTGTTTGGCTCCGCGTGTTTTGCTTCTATCTGGGGCCTCAAGGACAGCCTAGCTGCTTGCTGATAATGAAGACACTCACTGAGTTTCTTTAGTTGGCGGAGGGTATAAAGAAAACTCTGTGGAAAGATAAACTTCAAAGCTGCTGTAATGTGTACTCATCGCGCTTCTCCATGATATCAAATTGTTTTGTAATAAATCTATCTACTAACTACATACTAACCATCTCCTGAGGCATTATTTCTGCATGAGAGTTGACTTTGTTTAATCGTGTTTCAACACAACATTCACACCCAGATTTATGTTCAATTTCATATCACCTTGATTGATGTGAATTTTGGATGAGGAAGGAAACCACAGATGGTCTTATATAAATGACTGAACTTCCAACCAGACAGTTAACATGTGCAATGTCTCAAAAACCAATAAGAAGTCCAGTTGGCTTTTTTCTATTTAAGTGCTTAGGATCACCTGATGATTACTGCAACTGAGAAACTCAGATATTTCAACAGACTAAAAAATGATGGAAGTCACAATAAGGGACCAGTGTGTCACATATAGTGGCATCTACCAGTGATAATGCACATTACAACAACTTTTCAAACATGTTCAAGAATCTATAGGGGTCAGGGAAACAATATGGAGTCTTCTATGACAGCATCCAAAAGGTTCACGGATATATAATTAGGAATTAGACATGCTATCGAATTGAATATGATTTACAATTTTTATACTGCAAAAGTAATAGATTATAGCTGATATGTAATGACAGCCATTCTGCACTGTGACCTCATTAACAGAAACACGAACGTTAGTATTCGAGTCTGTTCGTCAGTTCTGAGCTACTGTAAAAATATGACGATGCAACATGGTAACTCTAATGGAAGGGGCCCACTAACATTGTACATAAAAACATCTTTTCTTAAGTGAACAAAGCAAAATGATTATTGTTGTTGAGGGATTTTATACTACAAGCGCATAAATATTTGTGTTAAACTCAATTTCAGCTAAGAGCAGGTAAGAGATCACCTTAAATCTTAGATAATGGTCCTTTAAGGGGAAACACCAGCCTGTAACGGTTGAATCTGTATTGAATAGGTCTGTTACTGGGGCCAGTGGTAAGGTGCCAATATAAATTTCAGCAATTTCTAACTTCATTTCCTATTATAATATTTGCCATACGGCTTGCAGTGTCATAGCATTTTTTGACAGATAGAATAAAGCTTTGCAGAAAACTGATGCCACATTGATAAGACAAAGATAACTGACAGTACAAAAAGATTATACAGTTAATTCTGAATGATAACTTTCAGATTTAAGCATAGTCTTGACTCAAGTGACACAACTTACACCTGGACAATCCTAACAAATGCTCCAAGTTCTTTTCTCTATTGTTTTGGTAGAGAAAGAACCAAAATTGCAACTCAGCATTCACTGCAAATAACCCCCGACACATAAACACATACAAAGCAAATGAGGGCTGACTAGAAAGAAGGGAGCATATGGAATAGAATAAAGGAGAGAAGGGAGCAAGAGAAAGGAAGAGTGAAAACAGGAAGAGCTATCCTCAGCAGACCATGTGCTATTTATCAATAAATTATCTCTTCTTTTTTTAACTTCCGCTCCAGTGTTGTCTCATACACTTTTTTTTTCTTTCTTTCTCTCTCCTTTGTTTCAGTAAACTTTTGGTTTTCACTGTGAGTGTGTATGTGTTGAATTATTAAGCCTCCCCATAGGAGTGGTGCCCATCTTACTAATTCATAAGCCACCAAGGAATAGAGTTAAAGTTTAAAGCATTTGTGTGTACCTGGGGGGTAGGCACACAACACAAGACAAACTCAACAACAGAGGGAGGGAAAGAGAGCAATGGAGAGACAGAGAGAGAGAGAGAGAGAGAGAATGCAGGGACAGAGAGTCAGAGATGGAATAAGAAAAAGAGACAGCAAAGGTGCTGACTTAGTTTCTCCTAAAATAGGTGCCGAATTAAACTGTGAACACCACAGGCCTAATGTGGTCATCCAGCATTCTGTTTCTGCCCTCCAGTGTATTGCAAAGGTTTAAAGTACTCCATATTTGACCCGTTTGGAGGGATTATTGTGTTCACATTTGCACACGCAGTTCTGGCAGTAGCTTCTTTAGCAGTTGCACCCTGCTGCAGGATTACTCCCACAGGTAGAAATGTTAAAACAATGAATATTCTTGATGTGTTTTTACTGTTCGCCCAAAATCTAAAATGCCACAGCCATTACAGTGCATTTACTGAATGGTGCAAGTACTGCAGCAAGAGGCATTTTGGAGACACAACAGGTACAGGAGCTGATAAGTAAAATCTAAGTGACAATATTAACTTAACATTTACATTTTTACCAAGCTGGAACCAAGCTAGTGCTTAAAGGGAATGTGCTGCACACAACTTCATTTAGTAATTTTTAAATTTGTGGTTTTGCAAAATATCAGTGCTGTGCAAACATTTCAGGTATTGTTTCCATTAGTGAAGCATCTGATTGTTTTTCAAATCCAAAGACACAAGCAGAAATTTTAAAAAACTGTCTTCAGCAATATGAAGAACAAGAGTAGGCTGGCCTTCATCTGCATCATCAAGATGAGATTAAAGCTACAGAAGAAACTTGCCATTGTCGCCCTTGCAAACGGTGGCACACACCAAAAGTGGTGTCACAATTGTTGGCTTGTCACGCACCTCTCGTTTTTTGCAACCTCTCGCCATTTCAGTTATATATATATATACAGGAACGAAGAGATTCTTAGATTATACAGAGGGCAATGCTGCAACAGCTTGAAAAGATTAGACTTTCTGGAGAAAACTTTGAAAACAACTTTGCACCATTTCACTTTGCTCCTTGTTTTAACTTCTTCTACTCCTGCTGATCAACACTGGTGTAGGAGTGGCGACACCAGAAAAAACGTGTGTGGTGACCTCACATTTGGCGTGTACACAACTAATGTGGTGATGATTAACTAGGCTTGGAACAGGCTAAATCCACAGAAGAACTGTGGTAGGTTCTCAAAGAAGCTTATAACAGCCTACCTGCTTTAAAAAAAACTGTTGGAGAACCCATATAAAGTTTCATTATTTAAGTACAGACACTGTGTACAGTAAGTTTCTCTGTTTCTGTATCCATTCAAAATCAAAACAAACATGGACACAAGAGAAAAGGAGTTATCTGTGCTGCTGTCCTTGAAGGTAAATGTGTGAGTGTGTGCCGGTCTCACCTGTGAAGCAGACGGGACACTTAAAGGTACCTCCCATGCCTTCGAAGCTGTGCTCTATCAGGTGGCAAAGCAGCTTGGCAGGTGAATCAAACATCTGGTTACACAGCTTGCACTCATGATTGATGCCTTCCTCTGCAAATAGGAGACAGACACGCATGTGTAGGCTGGATTAGGAAACATGAAAGAGGAACATGTGACATGATTTTTAGAATATTAATACAACATGCACAGCAATATGTTTTATGCATATTCAGAAATGTTTAGACAAGGTCAGATATGTGCATACCTATAGTGGTATGTGTAAAAAAATAAATAAATAGATAAAATAAACATTTGTAGACATAAAAATAAAGCAAAACAAGGGAAACTTATTCTCTGCATTCACTCAATTACAAATAGGTAATAGTTTCCACAATTTACTTGTCTCGCCCCTGGAAACAGATTCTAATAAGGTTTATAGACTTAAAAATTCTTAATTAACTTATATCTATAAATAAAATAATAATGCATATTAGCTAAATAATTCTTAAATGCCCCACTTTTTATATATATATATATATATATATATATATATATATATATATATATATACATACACACACACACACACACACACACACACACATATACACACAGATTAAATTTGTATATGTATACCTCGTTTTATATTTATACTTTCTATATGTATACCTATTCCTTTTTTTAAATGATTTTTAAATGTATTCTCAACTGTCTCCATTTCCACACCATGGGTCAGGGGGAAGAACATTTCAGTTCCGTGAATTGTTCTGTACACATAGTGGAATTGACAATAAAGTTGACTTTGGCTTAACACCAACAATTTCACTTGTTTTGGCCAAGAAAGCAGCATGGAAGTTATAATGATGGTGGCTCTGTGGCTCACAGTGATGTTACTAGTAGCACCCATAACCCAAAATGAGTGATTTTGAAATGCAAAATGTCTTTGCTTTTGACTTTAGTTTTAAACAATAACATGAACATTTAAGTAATGTAAATTCCCTTTGGCCAAATTTGAAAAGACCATTTTCCTAGTCTGAAGAAAAATTTGCAAATTGAACTGAAAACAAATGAACCTATCCTACTCCATCACTCCAAACATTTTCACTCACGCACAAAACCCAGTACCAAATCTTGCCCAACTGGTAATTGCCTGTCCTCCCCATTGGGTCTGGGGATGATCTACCCCTCCTACAGCTACTGTATCCCTTCCCTCCCTCTGTCCTCATTATCTCCCCTCCCCCACTGCAGTCACTAAGCCATCCCTCACTTCACCCATTCTTTCCTCTATGTCCCCCTCCATCTCTCTTGGTCCATCAGTCTCTGATTAATTTGTGTGGGCCCCAATTCACACTCCTCACACGATGTAACTTATTTTCACATTACACTATTCTTATTTCCCCCTCCTTTCTCCACATATTTTCAGCCTTTGCCACACTTAATACAAGACACTTTCTATGAGTGTCTTATGTGGATATGATTCCTATAATCGATTCCCCTTATTAAGATTAACAAGGCCACTGCATTGATCAATTTCTGACAACTGCTGATTGATTTTAAACATCACACATAGTCATGGGCCATACAAGTATCAGTGCTTCAGTTCAAATGAGTGATAATGAGCTGTCTGCTAACTTGACAAATTCTGAATGATCAGATTAAAGGAGGTGAAATAACACTGAAATATTACCAAGTGCATCTTTCACAAACAGACAAGACTGTCAAAAATCAGCATTCATCCTTTCTTGGGGATTATACTAGTGTTTATGCATTTCTGTGTCTATTTTAAGAAGGTGTGCATGACATCACAGCACCCATGGTGAAAGGCCAGATGAAGGTGGGCGTCAAAAACACACACACATACAAACACACACGAGCACCCCTTGACGATCAAGTCTCCCGCCTGTTGTCCTTATCACCATTGGGACAAATGTCCCAGTCGCCCACACATACACGCACACCAAAGGACTGTACTGGCCTGAGACATCAGATGGTGTCTTCTGTGGGCCAATCTGTGACCTCCTGTGGAGCTGCATGCACATACACACTAACATGCACACACACAGACAATTCATGGAGAGTACTATCTGTGTCTTTTTCCTTTTTTGTCACTTATCTCATGTCCTGTAAGTGCAATTGTACACACACACACATTGAAAGAGTCTGTAAAACTTCAGCTGCAGAGCTGCAGGGGATCGCAAGGTTAATAACGTCTTCAATCATACATCCATGACACCCATACTGACTAATACACACAAACACACACACAAAGATTCCTATCTCTCTTTGCCTCAAAGGCCGACGCAAGGGTGCCCTAATCCCGTCTCAATAGCCGTGGGGGAGTGTATGTGTGTGTGTGTGCATGGTGGGTGCCACATGGGCTTATATGAATGAGATGGTATGCTCCATGGTCCTGGTCCCCAAACATCCCTGTTCCACACACAGACACACACACACACAAACCTCAAAGGCTGCTAGGTTGTGTGGGGCGCCAGTGTGTCCGAGACACACTGAGACAGATAGAGGTTCATTATCATTTACTAGGAGATTGAAACAGCAGGAGAGAGTCACATAGAGTGAGGCACACAGAGAGAAAGAGGTAGAGAGAAAGAGAGAAAGGGGGGTGTACAGCACTACCAGTTTAATCAATTGTCATGTTTCACATTTTCATTATTTCCTTAAAAGTATGGCTTTACTTAACAACGCATTCTTCAGAACAGATTGTTTCAACTGTCAGAAGCAAAAAGCAGAAAGAGATACAGAAAGACAAAAGGTACATGGAGGCAGAGGATGAATACTGTAAGTAAGTCAGGCCTACGCTTCAGTGATCTCAGCAGGTGTATGTTTGTGTGTATGTATTGGGGGCTCTGTAGAAGGCACCTTAAAGCTCATACCCTCAGTCATGGCAAAGCTCTTTTTAGAAGTTCCCTCGCACTCTCCCACGCTGCCAGGATCAGAGAGGGTGGTCAAACATCAGCTACCTTTACATGTACACAATGATGTCCCTATTACCCAAAGTCTAACATCTCAGGAAGCGGTACTAGTTTGGTATATTGTGCATGGGACAAAGTTAGTGCAAGTATTCAAGCTTCAGTTACAGAAACACAAATCAAAACTACAACTTTGGCCACAGCAAGCTGTTGTGTTTAAACAGTTTCATAGTTAAGTGATTTTCTCCAATGGGAAATGTTCTATTTATCTGTTTCTATGGCAAATTATACATGATCTACTTCTCCACTGCTGGCAAACATAATTTAAAAGGGATTTCTTTTAAAAAAATATACAGGAGTTGTCTCAACTAGGGTTATATCTAATGAAATGATTCTTTCACTATGGAGTGATTTGTCCATCTTTTTAACTTGACTGTATTTAATTCACAAAAAATGCCCAATGGCCTAATCTCATGTCTTAAAGTTGCTTTTGATTTATTTATTTATTTTTGCCGCCAACAGGATAGTCTGAAAGTCAAAATTATCATTTACATTAATGAAAAACAGAGAAACGAAGCAAATTCTCACAATGGAAATCTCTGAACAGCACTTGCTATTACTTCAGCTGTTGATACATTTTTAAAATTGTTAATCAAAAAAAGTTGATAGTGAAATGTGCCGTTAACACTTCATGAGCACAAATCAAAACTAGCTTCTATTGTTCATTTGTGTATTTGATACACTATATAGAAATGATGTCAGCAATTACAAAATAAACTTCTGAAGCTAATTATTGGTCAATCAAATATAGGGTGAGAGCAAAAGTGGCTAAAGATTAAAAAAAATACATAACTAAAGTGAGAGAGAGAGGGAGTGTAAAACACAGAGAGAGAGAACTGAGGGGAAAACAGTGAGGTGCAGAGAGATAATTGGGCTGTCCGGAACAAGGGCATGGAGAGAGGCCTCCAACGCCTGTGTGTGTCTGTGTGTGTGTGTGTCCCATGAAAGAGTTCTCTTTTCTGACAAATACATTGTTTTGATCAGTGTGTGTGTGGGGGGACTGCTGTCTCTGTGTGCTCTCCCCCTCTGAGACCCAGTCCATGTGTGAGCATGTATGTGTGTATGTGACCCATAGTGAGATGACAGAGTCATAGAGCATCCTGCCGTTACGCTTTGTCTCACAGAGTGTATTTGATCCACCAGCGCACACATGCACACACACACACAACCCTGGGAGGCCTATGCTGGGACAGAGAACACAGGGGAGAGAGGGATGAGAGGAGAGAGGGAGAGAGGCAGGGTGAAGGTTAGGACTCTGAGTTTGTTACCACCCAACAGAAAATTAACTTTTTCTACTTTTTAAATGCACATCAGAGCAAATCCATGCCATTATGGAGAATTGGTTTAAAACATAAACTGCGTTTATTGGAGAAACATGGAAACAAATTTGCCTCAGGAGCATGCAGACTCTGCGGTGCTGTCAATCAAATCCTGCTCCTCCTCTCTTTTTAATACTGGAAATTATGAAAGAAACATAGCAATGGCATTAATTATTTTTCTTAAAATGCTCACTATGTAATGCTCACTCTACCATATATAAAGAATTGCTTTATATAATTTCTCTGAGTAGCATTCAATTTCAGTGTTCCCCATTGTCTGGCTCTTGCCTGTAATTATGCAATTAAGCAACACCATTCAGTTAGCATACTAGACAGAGACAGAGAAAGACAGCTTTCAAATATGATTGAAAGCAAGAGAAACCTTGATCCAACTGAAGAGCTACAGAAATAGCTGAAAACACACAGAAACACACACCAAAGTGGAACTGATGCCCAGTTTTCACCTAAAAAAGAGAAAATATAAGCAAAAGAGGAAACATTGTGAGGACAGAATGCAATACAATGTATGCGGATGGCCAGAAGACAGCAATGAGGCAGGAGACTGGACTCAGAGCAAGTCCATACTGCAGTCAGACTCATCATTACAATTCCACTACCAGTACTTTTGTGCACACAAACATCCTGATTGCTCATGCTCTCCCTCGGTCTCATTCTCTAGTTACCCACCTCTCTCTCTTTGCTAATTGACGAGAAGGACCAGGTGGCATCATACCCATCACACCAACACACACACACACACACACACACACACACACACACACACACACACATCTCTTAACCCTTTCTTAGTCTAGGCTGGGGAACTCCTTTGGGTGCCTGGCCCCCACAAGCTCTAAACACTCACCTTTCCTTCTTCTCCCTCTCTCTGTATGGCTGCATGGGGTCTCTTGGGTATCTACCCGCCATTACTGGCCTTCCCTGCTCCTGTCAACCCCCTCCATCCCCAAACTATATAAGGGTGCATGCGTGTGAAAGAGCAGTAAAATGTGTGTGTGTTTGGTCCCTTGTGGTGTGCAGACCGTAAACCAAGCCAGGCGATTGATGGGGAGGACAGCAAGGGGAAGAGAAAGAAGGAGCAAGGAAGACTGTGGAGAGAGGAATGGAGAGAGGGATGATGGGATGGATGGGGAGAGAGCAACAGAGGCGTTGGGAAAAAGAAAAGCAGCAAAGAAGAGAGCAGTGGACGGAAGGAGGAGGAGTATGCACCTCTCTGGGGGGCTTGCTCAAGGTGTGTTTCCATGGCAACCAGGGGCAGGGGGGGTGCTGATGCACGGGGTGTGAGCTTGACCCATTGGTAGTGTGGGGGCTGGAGAATACACACACACACACACACACACACACACACACACACACACACACACACAGTGGACAAGCCTCTCACAGCGTGTAGTGGTCAGATTACTATCAGCTGCTGACCACTGCTGCCTCTGATTATTAAATTACAGAGTATTGTTACATATAAGCTTCTTTATCGGTGGATCTGTAAGACTGGACACAGGAAGCCAGACAGACAAGGAGTGCAGAACATACACGTTTAACACACAGCTCACAGTAGTTAATTTTTATGTGTGTTTTCTATATGGTAACAGAATCT
>VUQH01000634.1:14853-36835 GCA_015106775.1 Etroplus canarensis | reverse complement strand
GATGAATTTATGAAAGGGTTTAAACCCACTCCTCTGAAATGGATTGTAAATTCCAGTGGTTTGTGCCTGCTCAGTCCAAATGAAGAGTTTGGAAGACTGTGCAAATGTTGTCAGTGTTAACTTAACCTAAAAAAAGGTATTTGAAGATGTCACTTTGCGATCTGGAAAGCTGTGATCAAGGGTGTTATTCACCATTTTGTACATGCAATTATTTAACTATTTAACAGAGGGAAAAAGCAAATTTCCAACAAAATCTAAGGGTCAGCTTGTGGTTATTCAGAATGCAGTGCAACTTAACAAATAACACACTATCGACATTGCCCAACAGCATGAAGTAAGTACAATGCAAATAGTAGGTGAGTGCAAACATCCTGTCTTTTCTTTTGATTAGGATATGCTCTACAGACAGGTTCAACAGCCCTACAAAAAAAAAAAAGTGGCAACAGTTCAGGGTGTGGATCAATAGACTATTTTATGGCTCTGAAATGCCTGTCATTACTGACTGTTTATTGGCGGCTGATTGTTTTGACCCATGTTTACAATGGACTGCACTGGAACTTACATTGCACTTTTCCGCTCTATGCGAGCACTCAAAGCACTTTTTACTACAAGCCTCATTCACCCTGTCACACACATTCATATAGTTTTTTATTCTATGCCTTTAAGCACACTTTACCATCATGCACACATTCTCCAACAGATACATCAGGAGCAATTAGGGGTTCTGTGTCTTGCCCAAGGACACTTCGGGATGTAGACTGAAGCAGCCAGAGATCGAACCACCAACCTCCCAGTTAGAAGACCTCCTGAGTCACAGTTGCCCCTATAATCCATAGACCCCAAAATGAAGGTGGACATATCACTCATTCAAGCTCATATGGCATAAAATTACACTCATTAGAAACATTAAATCACAGATTCTAAATGTTTCCTCTCTTGGCTTAAGCTGCAAATGTTAGTAGAGAGAACCCACATTCTGAGGTGCTTAACCAGCCCTGGACATTATTAAAAGAGGCAGATGTGCCAGAGACAGTTGGAGGTGAAACAAAACGGTACATTAATTTACTTAAACGCAAAGTATTTTATTCTTTAACACAGGTCAATTGACTAACAACAGCGCCCTAAGGGATCAGGAAGAACTTTGGTTCTAAGACTTCACAGACAAAAGTAAAAGTATCATGGCATGTGACTTCATATAAGAAGGTTATGGATTCTCCTGCTGGGCTTTAGGCCACAGTCTCAAGCACAATATCTCATTTACACGACTGAGAGCTTACAGTGCAGAAGCCAAAACTCACTTGGTCGCTTGTAATCAGACATTTTAGAAAAAAACTTTAACCTTTCATGGTCACATTTCAGCAGCTAGGAGTCAGATGTACGCCTAACTGCTGATGTGACATATGGACTTTCTGTTTATGTACTGATGGACTATACTGGTTCCTTTGTAAACCCAGACCATGAAGATTAACTCACATAAGCACTTAAGTTCACCGTGTAAATATGCCAGATTTAACCACACAGACCTTCATGTTTATTCTAATCGCCCTCATGTCCTGGAAGCCTGGATGAGGCTCTCTGCACATGCGCAATAAAGCAACCCGTGTAAAAGCTCCACAGGCATACCCGAGCATCACTGCTATGACTTAACGAAAACTCTACTACCCGGGCTAAAACGGAGCACGTTCGAGCTAAATGTAAAATGTTACTGTGGCAGCTTTCAATACCATGCGATGCTGTGCCAACTGTTAATTCATGTGGCGCTCACAGACCTCACACATCAACACCACCTTCACTTCATATGCGCTCCCGAAGAACCGGGAGCCCCGTACTCACCTCCTAACATCGAAAGGCATGATGTTTGCACGATGGACAGAGGGGTTAGAGAACAAAACTACAGACAACTGCAGATCATACTCTCCTCAACGCTACCGGTGGTTCATCGGTACCGGGCTGACGTCAGCTTAAGACGCTTTGCAGAAGCTGATTGGCTGAGAGGTGCTTCCTGTTCACTATGATTCTGCTTCCTCTGTAAAGCGGTGCGGCGTGTTATAACTGGTCTACACCGTTTATGTAAAAGAAGGAGAATACTCAGATGCAAATTACATTTTTTAAAAATTGTTTCATTTGATTGCTACTTATAGAGTGTCTTTTTACTATAACTGAGCACTCAAAGTGTTTTTGTTTTTTTACTAAAAGCATTCAGCCATTCACACACATTGATACTGCGCTTTATTCTATGCGTTAAACCAGTGGTTAAAAAAAACCTTTTTTTTTTGCATGCCCCATCTGAAATGGACCTCCGGCTGCCCCCTTGTATTTTCTGCAAGGAGTAGGAGGTTTTACACCAGATATCCTTCCTGATGCCAACCCTCCATGGTGAGGGGGGGGTTTGTGTCCCCACCTGGAATCAAACCAAGGACAGTTCACTTGTAAGGTGACTGTGTAATCCGCTACACTACGGGGACATTTAAAATGCATCTCCGGGTGCTCTCTTGTATTCTCCCCACAGCGGATTAATCCTCATTGGTTATTTGGCAGAGGTTTTACACTGGATGCCCTTCCTGACTCAACCCTCCATAGTGAGAAGGGCTTGTGTCCCCCACTTCAGAAACCAAAAATGCATGTCCCAAACCTCTGAATTGTATCAATCACTAATAATAAAAAAGGATCCACACTGAATTCTGCTCAAATTGATTGACATATTATCAGCACAGCAGCATTAGCAAACATTCACTTGTTTCTTCTTCTTATAAAAACCATAGCTATTCACCTTAGTGTCACTTAATATTTTTCACCCGGTTGTCCCC
Source organism: Etroplus canarensis (assembly GCA_015106775.1). Taxonomy (NCBI): domain Eukaryota; kingdom Metazoa; phylum Chordata; class Actinopteri; order Cichliformes; family Cichlidae; genus Etroplus; species Etroplus canarensis. The sequence continues at coordinate 34,028 of VUQH01000634.1, read as the reverse complement.
AACGTTTGAGAACCACTTCCTTAAGTGCATTCAGACACATTCACACTCCAATGGATGCGTTGAGAGCAATTTGGGGTTCAGTGTCTTGCCCAAGGACGCTTTGGCGTGTAGGCTGGAGGAGTTGGGGATCCGACCACCACCCTTCAATTGGAAGGTGGCCCACTCTACATCCTGAGCGACAGCTATCCCAAGCGTACAGCACCTGGGATTCCTAGGGGGTTTCCCAACCAAGTACTGACCAGGCCTAACCCTGCTAAGATTCTGAGGTAAAACAAGACTGGGTGTGTCCAGGGTGGTATGACTGCAAGCCAAGCTTACAGCACCTGAGAGTCCTAGGGGATTTCTCATCCAGATACTAACCAGGCCTAAACCTGCTTAGGATCTGAGGTCAAGCAGGATTGGACATGCCCACAAGCCACTGGCTGAAAATTACACATTGTGGTTACTGGCTGACAAGATAACTTGAATTATATAAAACTTTTTTAAGGAATGGAAATGTTGGGAATAATTTGTTACAAAACTAAGCAATGCAAACTATACAAGGAAAAAACTGAATCAAATATGCAGATAGTACTGAGCAAGAGTCTTGAGCCACCCTTCATTTCTTTATATCAGTGGTTCTCAAACTGTTTTGCCACGCTCCACTTCAGAAGTTGAAAAAATGGCAAGCCCCACAACTCACAAAAATACATGTCCAATGCCCTCGAATTTTTTCAATCACTAAAGAGAGAAAAAAATTCATGCTGATTTATACTTAAATAAAGCATTATTAGCACAATAGCATCAGTGAACATTTGCTTGTTTCTTTTTCACATAAAAATCATATCTATTTACCTTTCATTTCATAATTTTCACCTGGTTGTCTGCACCCCACCAGTAGAGCTCGCCCCACAGTTTGAGAGCCACTGCTTTATATTTTGCTTCCAAGGAGCCAAATTTTCCTGTAATTTTTAAAGTGGTAATGAGCAATAGTTTGCTAGGCTTTCTGAAGGTCTTTTTCTTTTATACATTGGCTGCTTTTTCACTCATATTCAGTCCAGTCTTTGTACCTGATCATTTTCAGAGCAATGTTCTTTGTTTTTTTAATTCACTTAACACTGACCTCTCAATTATTCGAGCATAAAAAGGCACCTAATACAAATAAACCTGTGTTTTGTTTACACATAAAAAATTAGCACTAGAACTATTTTTGCATCAATCATTGTTTCTTAGCTAGAAATTAAACTTTATATAATAGGGAATTATTATACTGTTATAAATATATACGATTTTTCCTGTACACAAGGGTTTTCTGGGTAATATTTTTAACAGGAGAGCAAGCAATACATTCTTCTAAAGAAAGATATAACTCTCTCTATCATTTTCTTCTGCTTATCCATTCAGGGTTGTTTGGGGGATTGAAGCCTATCCCAGCTGTCATTGGGCAAGAGGCAGGGTGCACCCAGGACAGGCTGCCAGTCAGTCACAGAGCTAACACAGTACAAATGACAATAAAGAGCCTATCTAACACAAAGAGATAGACAACCACACGTGTTAACACCAACAGCTAATTTAGAATCACCAATGAACCAGTGTACCTTCAGCTGCTCCCTTGTATTCTACCCAAAAGGGTCGCCACAGTGAATCAATCCGCATTGGTAATCTGGCCGAGGTTTTACGCCAGATGCTCTTCCTGACACTCTCCATGGTGAGAGGGGCTTGTGAACCTAGCATGCATATATCTGGAAGAAAGTCAGAGTAACCTAAGAGAACAAGCAAAGCCCACAAAAAAAGGACCCACTTGGGCTGTGGATTCAAACCCAGGACCTTCTTGCTGTGGGGCATCAGCGCTAACCACAACACCACAAATACTAAATAGATAAATTTATTTATTGACTTCTATGTGTCATCCAACACTATCATTGAGTGATTTTCACCTGACGTTAGTGTTCTAGGGCTAAGCAATGGAACATAAGTCATATTGCCTTAAAACTAATATAGGCATTACTGTAATAAGTAGTTTTTTTATAATTAAGATGGATGTTTTTTCTTGCACAAAATCAACAAACAATTAAGCTTCTTCTTCTTCCAGCTGTTCTCTCTTAGGGTCACCACAGCAGATCATCTGAGTCCATCTCACCCTATCCCTTGCATCCTCTTCTGCCACACCAGACCTTCTCTGTGGTCTTCCTATTCTTCTCCAGCCCAGCAGCTCCATCTTCAACATCCTTTGTCAGATGTATCCGCTATCCCTCCTCTGCACATGTCCAAACCATCTCAGCATTGCCTCTCTGATGTTATCTTCAAACTGCTCAACTTGAGCTCGCCTTCTGGTGTACTCATTTCTAATTCTGTCCATCCTGGTCACTTCCAGTGAAAATCTCAGGTTCTTCAACTCTGCCACCTACAGCTCCACCTCCTGTATGTTTGTCAGTGCTACTGTATCCAAACCATACATCACAGCAGGTCTCATTGCTGTCTTATAAAACTTCTCTTTCACTGTTGCTGCTATCTTGTCACAAAGCACTGCTGACATTCATCTCCACCCACTCCACCCTGCCTGCACTCTCTTCTTCACCGCTCTTGTGCACTGTTTGTTGCTTTGAGTGGTTGATCCCAGGTATTTAAACTCACCCACCTTTACTACCTCTATTTCTTGCATCCTCACCATTCCACTTTCCTCCCTCTCATCCACACACATGTTTTCTGTCTTGCCTCTACTGAATTTCATTCCTCTTCTCTCCAGTGCATACCTCCATCTCTCCAGGCTCTCTTCCACCTCCTCCCTACTCTCACTACAGATCAAAATGTCATCTGCAAGCATCACAGAGACTTCTGTCTGACCTCATTTGTCAACCTGTCCATCACCACCACAAGCAAAAAGGGGCTCAGTGCTGATCCCTGATGTAATCCCACCACCATCTTGAACCCATTTGTCACTCTTAATGCCCACCTCACCACTGTCTCACTGTCCTCTCACATGTCCTGCACCACCCTCACATACTTCTCTGCCACTCATGACAATATAACAGATAAACAAAACAACAAATAACCTCAGCCAAACCATTATTTTAAACATTTGTAACTTCACAATGCATCACAGTCCATCCTTACTGAGCAATCAGTAAAAGAAACATATTTAACAACTATTTTGACAGTCATTTAAGTTAACACTCATGAAAAAAAAACCCAAATGTTTTCTTGCTGACCTTGCTAAATGAATCACCATAAGGCTTTCTTCAGTGTCTCAGCTGCAGTAACATGCACATATTTTTTTAAATTCCAACTAAAATTCTGGGTTAAGCGTTTATATAGGAAATTACTTCAGTATGGTGGGGTGAACAATTTATTTGAGCATTATGGCATCTGTAAAAGTCATGCATAACATCCTACTTCCTCAAGAGTTATCTTATCTTTTGGCATGCTATTAATCAGCTTCAAGAAGATCATCTGTTCAACACCATATTTTCCACTACTGGGTTCCTCTGAATTCTCTCATTTGTGTTTAAAACAAACTCTCTGCAGTGAACCAGTTCAGTCTGTAAGCTGCTGTGTTGAGCAAGAAAAGACAAAGAATGAATCCAGATCAGGTATTCTTCTGATGAATTTATGAAAGGGTTTAAACCCACTCCTCTGAAATGGATTGTAAATTCCAATGGTTTGTGCCTGCTCAGTCCAAATGAAGAGTCCAAATGTGACTGATTAACTGATCATCAGCCAGTGTGAACACCCAGTGTGAACACCCCTATAAAAGCAGAAGTTTTGGCAGTTTGCAGATCTGGAGCATTTAGGTGCCACAATGATACAACTTCTGCAGAAGTGGAAGTCCCAGCAAATTTATCCCAAGGTGAAATTGTGCAATGCTCAGAGAAATTGAAAAAAGAGCTACAGCCCTCAGCTAACATGTTAAATGTTAAGTTAATGACAATACAATTAGAAAAAGACTGAACAGGTGTGGCTTGTTTGGAAGGGTTGCCAGGAGAAAGCCTCTTCTCTTTAAAAAGAACATGGCAGCATAGCTTAGTCTTGCAAAGTTGTATCTGAACAAACCACCAATTCAGGAACAATGTCCTTTAGATAGGTGAGACCAAAATGAAGGGTTTTTTTTTTTTGCTATAATGCACAGAAAAAAAATTTGGAAAAAACCAAACATGGCATATTAGAACAAACACCTCATCCCAACTGTCAATAATGGTGGGGGAGGGGTGAGCTTGTTTTACAGTCACAGAACCTGAGCACCTTGCAGTCACTGAGTCAACCATGAACTCTTGTGTATAGCAGTGTGTTCTAGAGTCAAATGTGAAGCCATCTGTTGGACAGCTAAAGCTTGGCCGAACTTGGGTTATACAGCAGAATAGTGGTCTCAAGCACACCAGCAAATCTATTAAAAGGCTGAAAAAGAAAAGAATCAAAGTGTTGCAATGGCCCCGTCAAAGTCCAGATCTCAACCAGACTGAAATGCTTTGGAGGGATGTTAAGAGAGCTGCTCATAATGACCGCAAACCTCAAAGAACTGAAGCAACTTTGTAAGTAGAGTGAGCCAAAATTCTTTTATATATTCTCCGTGTCTTGAATTACCCCTTGGGGACAAATACATTTTTTGAATTGAATTTGAACTGAATATAAATAATGCAGAAAATGATTCCTTCATGTTATTGCTGCTAAAGGTGGTCTTACGTGCTACTGAATCATAGCTGTACTTTTTCACATGACCGTAAATATTTAGGGGACCATATTACCGCCACAACCCAGAAACAGAAAGCTATATGTCATGTTGCTGTGGCGGAGAAATGCATCTGTCACCCACAGAAATCCATCAAATCTATCTGTTGTTTTTTCCTAGTACAAGTGGTTGTGCTCCCCCCACGCTCCTACACACAAGAAACAAAATGTTTTGGGCTAAAACAAAAACGATCTTTTGCTGAGACACTAGAAGACAGGATAGGCCCTGTATTTTCCCAATGATGTCTCAGTTGTAGCCCATAGTGACAATGACAGTAAATAGGCAGGGATGACTGCAAGTGACAGCGTGGTCTGACCACAGGAAATGCCTTTTTGTCATCCACAGTTTCACTTCCCTTTCTGGATGAGAACTATGGTTAGTTACAGGCTGTTATTATGGGAATGAAAAGCAAAGCAACCATTAAGGCTCTATTTTCAGAATTCAGTTTTAATATTCTGTGTCTCACATGCACATACACATTCACAGGCCAAGTCCAGTTTTCTAGTCATCACGACCACAGTGATAGTAGAGACCATACTAAGACAGGATATTGTCAGTGATGTGTCTGCTCAAACCTTTTATCACTTGGGCTTTTTTTTTAAATCTCACCCATGCACCTGCAAAAGTCCCTGAGTGAGAGGCCCCTTATCCACCCCCTTTTCTGAGTATTACAGGAGCAACTGGTCCAGTTTTTGAATTTTAACCTAACATGTTAACCAAATAAAAAAACATACACATTCTGACATGCAAACACCTGCCTTTGTGGTAGGTATCCTTATGACCTCATTTTGCCCTGATAACACATATAAACAATAGCAGCCTCACTGTAGCAGCCAATGAAATATGATAGTTGAGTTTTGCCAGTAAAACTTTTAATAATATGCAGGCCCAATGGGAATCTGGGGGGAAGTCTGGGAAGTGTTTTTTGCTTGTTATATTATCATGATTAGTTTTTAAAAAAAAAGTATCTTAGTTTCCCTTTAGCATAGCGGTTTATGCATTCGCCTTACATAAGAAAGATCCCTGGTTTGATTCCAGGTGGGGACATAAGTACCTCTCAGGAAGGGCATCCAGCACAAAACTTCTGCCAAATTACCACTGCGGATTAATCCGAATTAGCGACCCCTTGGGGAGAATACAAGGGAGCAGCCAAAGGTACATTTTTTTGCAAAAAAAAAAAAAAAAGCATAATAAAAATTGTTTCCTGAGCAAACATATTGGTTTATTTAGAACAATAAATCAACCTAGATTTTCATCAATTTACTCAAACTTTTGAATTTTAATTTTATCATTAACCCATGATGATATGCATGTAACAAACACTTTAAATTTTTACAGCTGTGTGGGCCTCTCGGTCTGTTGTATATGCCCCATAATTTTCCTGTAAGAAAAAATGGGTCTTGGTTCTTATGGGTTAAGATCTCAGGACATGTCTTCAGGACAGCCTTTTCACACCATTCAAAGTCACAGCAACATACACTACCATCAGAGAGGGGGAAAATGGCAAACACTTCCCTGGAAATAAAATCTGTGGAAAATTTGAGGAATTCTGCGAGCCTTGTGTGCCTGCTAATATGTAAGTAGAATACCTTGGAAACCAATATATCAGACATCAGTAGAAGGTTCTGTGAATAAATGAAAGAAAGGGTAACTCTTCAGGGAAAAAAGGGAACATTTTCTACTTCAAGGAAGTGAACAATTGTTTTACATGGTTACTTTTGTACTAGCTGTCTCTCTTCATCTCCTCATCAGGTGTCCATGTCTTTCCTAACCACAGGCCTGTTACTTCATAACTTTAAGGAAGAAGAACAAAATGTTTGGGTACAGACTGTTTCCAGAGGCCGTTTGACCCCATATCCCTGCGTAGTGTGTAACATTCCTCCTTTCTGGCAAACTCCTCACCAGCTCACACTTGTGTGGGATGAGTCACATCTCACACGAGTGTGAAGTTAAACTAGCTGGAGAGCTTTTACACTCAGTTGTGATTGGTTACATTTCTGTCCTATAAGCTTAACCCTCTCCTTCCCCCCCTTCCATTCTCAGATAACACAGTTTCTCTTTGCTTGAGGTGAAATAGAGGGTCAAAACAGGATGGATGTGAATTCACTGTGAAACTCCACACTTTGTCAGGTTACAGTAATGTGAGGATGACATAATGGTCTATTTAGCGTCAAAAAATGTAAACATGTCAGTTGCTGGAAATATAATTCTCTAATTTACTCATAATGTGAGTCTCAAATGCCATTCTTAATTATGCAGAATGTTGCAATACTATGTTTAACCCTGCTTAGTAAACATTTGTTTCACAACAAAACAACCTTGACTTGTCTCTGCTGTTCCATTCGAGACAAAAAGATTTGAAGAAACTCCTTGTCGACAGATGTGTTGTCAACAATGATCTTCCAGCTTCCTTATTATGAAACAGTAGTGGTGTCCATTCTGAGTCAGCAAACCACAGCAAGAAATGAAAAGGGTTTCCCAGAGCAACTGCAATCGTGTTTGCTTTTTTTCTTTTCTTTTAAGACTATATTCTTATGTTGGTTGGGAGGGGGGGAAAAACATTTCATCCACCTCTTTCAATTAGGTCACACATGAAAGAAGAGTAGTTGGTTAGGAGATCTCCATCTGCTGTTGTCTTCCTGGTAATCCAGTGTTTTGTTTCTCAGCATGTGGAAATTTACTGGCCTTCAGATTTCTATACAGTGATTAACTTTTATGGTTAGCCTTTGCTCTTGGGGCATTGGACACTATGTACCAATGACTAATAAAAACAAAGAATAAACTTTTATGGCGCCCATGGCAGATATTTACTTATTATCTTGTTATTTGTCAACTCTCAGTTGAAGAGGCAAAATTGAAATCTAATTAAACACTAACATCATGGAAAAATTTGGCAAATTCCTTATTTGCTGCCATACAGACCTGTAACACAAACACTTGAAATAAAGACATAGAGGGTTAACTCTGATTAAATAATAAAAGCATAATAACTGATAATGCACATCAAATAAATAGTCATATACTACTATTATACATAGCTGCTTAGCAGGATGGTTATTATATGAAATTGTGTAAACTGATGACACAGCTGCTACTAATTTAGTGATTTAACTGTGACTATAATGTAGAATGGGTTGTATAACAGTTTGAAGTTGGAGGTGTACAAGCGAAACTGAAAGAAAGAAAGAAAGAAAGAAAGAACACCTGTCACTCACAATTAGAACGGTAAACACCGCGTGCCCGCATTACGTGCAGTACGCATGTACAGAAATGTCCCGCGTGTGCGCGAACCCTCGTTTTGCCCTCCCGCACTGACTTCGCTCACTATGACGTCAGCAGTGTTGGCAGGAGTCCAAGAAGGGCGGTCTCCAGACGTCACGGCCTCTCATTCACAAGCAGTCACCATATATAAGCCTTTGGAACGCGCCCACAGACAGAAGTACTCGCTTGAATATTGATTGTTTTGTTTAACTTTTAAAAAACGACTGGGACTTTCGAATACGAAGACGAAAGGACCGCGTTAGGTAGTCTCAAGACTTTTTTGTCCTCTCTGTGTGACTTTTTTTTTTTTAAACAAACTAACCGGAACAAAGGACTCCGCGCCAAGGAGCCTTTTTTTCACACCAGCCTAAACTTGTGTTTGGTCTTCCGTTGAAACTTTATGTTTTTGGATTTAACATTTCTATCCCGCCGTACTACTATGGTCATAATGGAGGTCCCCACCATCGACTGCGCGTCCCTCTGTCCTTTGCTGGAGGGCGACGTCCCTGGCTGCCTGGTGCTGGACTGTCGCTCCTTTCTGTCCTTCAACTCCTCTCACATCTCAGGCTCCACCAACGTGCGCTTCAGCACCATAGTGCGCAGGAGAGCCAGGGGTGGTCTGGGACTTGAGCATATAGTCCCCAACGAGGATACCAGGAACCGGCTCCTGTCCGGGGGGTACCAGTCTGTTGTACTGCTCGACGATCGCAGTTTGGACTTAAGCCAAGTAAAGAAGGACGGGACTCTGATGCTGGCTGTCAATGCCCTCTGTCGCAACCCCTGTGGTGCCGGTGTGTTTATCCTCAAAGGTAAGAAAACGCCGGGTTTTAGTGTTTAAGAGTCTCGCACAATTGTTTCACTGTCTCATAACAAGGGGGGGCAACAAATGCTGGTTACAGCTGTCACCATACCAGCTAGTGCTGGAGTAAACAAAGTTCCAAAATAGCCCCATGAGCAGTCGTTACCTTTTTAGAGACCCACATTTAAATGTCTTTATTCGGACCTATGATCTGACCTTAGTGGGTTTTCTCTTTTCCAGGTGGATTTGACACGTTTTCTTCAGAGTATCCAGAGATGTGTACCAAATCCTCCCCTCCACAAGGGCTTAGTTTGCCCCTAAGTTCCAACCATCCTGACAGTGCAGACACAAATGGAAGTCCATGCAACACACCATTATATGACCAGGTTTGTATCTGATTATGTTTGGTTTACACAATCAAAGACTCGCAACAAAAATGCTCTCACTTTGTGTTAAATTTCAGTTTTACCATTTTATTGACTGATTTGGTTGTTTTGTCTAGGGGGGTCCTGTAGAGATCTTGCCTTTCCTGTACCTTGGTAGTGCTTATCATGCCTCTAGAAAAGACATGCTGGACATGCTGGGGATTACCGCTCTAATCAACGTATCTGCCAACTGCCCCAACCACTTTGAGGACTCTTTCCTGTACAAGAGCATCCCTGTCGAGGACAACCACAAAGCTGACATCAGCTCCTTTTTCAACGAGGCGATCGAGTTTATTGGTGAGTACATGCATCGTATTTACTCTTACTGCTACCTCAGTGCTAAACGTGAGCACCTGGCATAACTAAGCCTGTTGATGGCAAGTAACGCAAACCCCCAACCCTTCCTGTTTTTAAATTTAAAAAAGTTCCCTCCAAAACTGACCAGCTGTCTCGGCACAGGCTCCCTACTCCCAACATAATGTGGTTACATCACTACCACAGCTCTGGCGTAGAAAAGGGAAGCCAGCCAGCCCCCCCCAATTCCTATTTGAATTGCGAAGCAGCAGCTCCAAACTAGTTTGTGGTGGGGTAGGCTGGCAGCTTTTGAATAGCTCCCCTCCACAGCACTCTTTGTTCTAGCTGAACAAAAGGCAGCTTCTCCTCACTCAATGTCAGTTTTCCTCCCAGATCAATACACTCCAGCAGGGGTTTATCCCCCTCTTTTGTCTGTTCAGTCTGCCTCCTTTGGTAGCAACCCCCACAAGCTCACACCCTGCACTGCTATTGACTGTGTTCCTGTGTCATAATGAGAACAGTTAAATTTAAAAAGAAACTGTTGTTGCAAAACACTTTTGTGCTTGTGGTTTCCTGTGACAGGCAGAGTTTAACCTTAATATAGCCTTGTATATGTTTACAGTGCACTAATTTTTCTTTCTCACTTGCTCTCTCTCCCCAGACTCAGTAAGAAACAAAGGAGGCCGTGTGTTTGTGCACTGTCAGGCCGGCATCTCCCGCTCCGCCACCATTTGCCTTGCCTACCTCATGCGGACCAACCGTGTGAAGCTGGATGAGGCCTTTGAGTTTGTCAAGCAACGTCGCAGCATTATCTCCCCTAACTTCAGCTTTATGGGTCAGCTCCTGCAGTTTGAGTCCCAGGTCCTTGCCTCGTCAACATGCTCCTCAGAGGCAGGGAGTCCAGCTATTGGCAACAAAAGCACAGTATTTAATTTCCCCGTCTCCATCCCTGTACACACCTCTGCTGGTCAGCTGTCATTCCTCCACAGTCCCATCACCACCTCTCCTGGCTGCTGAAAGAGGGCTTGCCAGCACAGACTTTGTTTGAACTTGAACTACAACTTACATGTGACTTTGCTCAGAGCACTTCAAAAAACATGGTCCCGATTGTTATCCATTTATGGTGATGCTGGTATCACCCAATAAAATGGGTACTGGTTGTTTTGGGGTCATTTCATTTGACTTTTATCTGCTGGCCAAATCTCTGTAGCCTGGCTTCATTAGTTCAAAGAGACATTTGAGAACTACCATCAGGCAGTATTTGATGTTTATCCAACCTCCTAAATGTGAAAATTGTCTAGTTTTAGTCCCGACTTAGTTGGGAAACACCTGAAGAGATAGTTGTGGTTAGCCTTATATTAGAAGACTTTTTTCATGAAAGTAACTGCTTTTGATAATCATAATCATGAAGAGAGAGGGCTAACAGTTTTCTCAGGAATGTTGACTTGTCCTCTCTTAGCTCAATGTTGCTTTCTATACTGGTCAAAGACAGCAATATTAATCTATTCACCAGCATGGCATGGACGTCTCTCCTTACTTTGAACAATGAATGTATCTCCTTTTTTTAGAGTAGATGTGCCAGAAATCTTCATGTTTAGATTTAGAGCTGAATTGGTGGCCATTTCAATTGCAAATACCTGCCTTATAATACATGAAACCATGATGATCCTGAGATTTTGGGGACGCTGACCATAAAATACCTCATGTATGTGTACTGTGTGCTGCAAAATGAAGATGGACAGAACCCCAATAACTACTAAAATGGGGCCATTTTAGTCCTCTTCAACTGCATTCTGACATATTTATTAACTAAAGTAATATATTTATCATATCTATTTTTGCAAGTGTTTGTTTAATGCTGTTTTTATACAACTGAATAAATCTCTTTTGAGTTTTTTACACAGTTGCAAATCTGCTCTTTTTTCATGTCTTTCATAACTTATACGTAATTTTAAAATTAATGTCACATCTTTAATAAAAACTTCTCCTCGTCAAACCACATGCTGATATTTCCTGGTAATTTGAGATGGCTAATGCAAAGAATATCAAGTCAACCCAAAGTATATAGCTAATTTATAAACTTATTTACTTATGTAAGAGGGAGCCACAGTTTTCCAGTCCAGAAAACAAAATTCTGTACTTGTGTTAATGTATGACCAACATTACAAAGGTTTGCAACCAGCCACAGTTTTCATGACTCGTTGCACCATTTGATTCATGAACAGGTAGGGAAAGAGTTAAACATTTACGCTTATAATCATTTTACTTAACCTATAATCCAAGCAGTTGGCTGTTTTTAATCAACTAATTGTTTCAGCTTTGAGAAGTTTATTTTTGATGCATATGACCACTGAAAAGGATATAATGTATATAAACAAAGCCGGCAGAAAATGGTCGACAGCCATGTCTCAAAATACTTTTGTTCCTCCCTCCCCTGTTTTGTTCCATGTGATGGAATCTTCTATTGTATATCTGCATAAGGATTTCATCAAAATAAGAAACATGATGTCATGGCTTCAGCCATTGTTTGGGCCACACTCCCTCTCTATGAACCCTTCTGAGGATGGGGCAACAGCAGGAGGCTTAAAGAATCAGCTAAGGAGCTCTCCCTCTGTGGCCACAATAGGAGCAGCTGCAAGGCGTTTGGGAAAAGTGTGACAACTAAAGAGTATTCAGGGCTCAGTCAAGGACCGGGCCTTGAATCTCCTGCCTCAAACTCCATTGAGGAGGTGGGGACAGATAGGCATGAAAGGGAAAGGGATATGTTTGGGTTGCAAATTAGCCAAAACATTGGCTGTGACCCATGGTGGGGGTGTGAGAAAAAGGAGAACAAACTTCCTCTAGAGGTGGTAATGATGATACCCTAAACTTTAGGGCCTAAAGCCTTTGAAAGAAAAAAACTGTATTCAATGAACCTGAGGTTTGGGGGGAGAAAACCTTCACACTTTCACTATAAGTGCACTCTGACATCTTGGCTAAAAGCAATGCAAATGTTAGTCTCTGACAGAAAACATTAGTGGTGTGATGCCTCCGCAATGAAAGACCCATTCATTACCTCACCATCACTTCAGACAAGCTGTGCTTTTGGTGACATATGTGTGACCCCCCTGCCTCCAACAAGCCCACACTCTTTTGTGTCTTTAGATTTCCTGTTGTAAGGAGGGAGGCTGGTAGGAGTGTGTATTTGTGTATGTGCGTGAGAGTTGTTATGCATCTTTTATGATCTGACGCTGATGATCTGGAGGGGAAAAAGGCCTTTGTCAACTGTGAGGTCAGAGACATTAAAGCATTGTGATTTTTGAGCACGAGCAAGAGAGAAGATTCAGATGTGAAAGTGAAACAGTTTGAAGGAGCATTCAAAATTAGACAAGGATCTAATGATGATTGATTCATACAAAAAACAAACAAACAAACAAAAAACAAATCAGAACAAAGTAAGTCCTGACTAGATTTGCTTCTGCCATTTTAAATCCTATATTTTATTTTTGTATTTTCTAGATTTCACTTAGCATCATTTGGACAGAACTGCCCAAAACGTCATTTGCCATTTTCACCAAGTTGCCATTTGACTCTCCCATTTAGCACCTGAGCTCTGACTTAACTTCAAAGCCATTTTAATTAACACAGTCCTAAGAAAACAATAGTTATATAACATGTCAGACACAGGTGCCAGGTCAAGAAGAGACAGAATCCCACCCCTCCTTTTTTAAATAATTCAGAGCCGATAAAATCTGTGGTACTTGATGGTCACGTTCAGTAACTCTTAGTAATAAACCCATACTTTTAATAAACTAGAACAACATATTTGCAATGAACCAATCAAATGTAGAAAATAATCTGTTGTATGGGTTAAAGTCTTAACTTAAAGACTTTAAGTTCCATTAAAGTAGGACTTTTTACAGATGAAATCAATATCCTACAGCCTCATTGCATCGTTTGATGCCTGATTTCACTTTTCTGCTTAGAGGGTTGCACTATGTGACTATGACTACTGCATAAACTATTTAACCTTTAGGTGAAATTGGGCACTTATTGGGAAATGCACATTAATGGCTGAAGAGGATTTTTGTTACTGGAGAGCGCTATCAGTTTTGGTCACAAGGGTTACAGTTTCCTCTACATGAGGCACACATTTGTCTTGTAATACAATAGAGTGTTATATAATAGATATTGACAAAGAATAATCCACAAGGCAACAAAATAAGTCAAACTTGACAACCACAGCTCTGTTGAGGCCATCAGAAGCCTGGTGAGTATACATAAAGAAAATGAGGTACTGGTTACTGCGGTGACGTACACTATGTTAAAGAGAAGATGAAAAGAGGAACAGGGAGAGTTACACTGGTACATTAGGAGGACTCTGGGATGCCTGATAGAGTACATATTGTACTTACTGACTTGCAGTATTTTCCTATGGATTTCACCCTGCTGTATGTTAAGGCTTTTAAAACATTTTGTAACTTGTGTTAAACAGAATTATATAAATATATGTCATATTATTGTTATTGTTGTACTTTTTCATTCAATTAATATAGAAAATTTGATTCGTCAATCACATGACTTTTTAAATAGTTTTGATAACAATTACATAATTCAGCTAATCAGCATTTTCCATGTTGGGGGACATGACACACTAACCAGAACTTTACCCACATCTTTAAACGTGACTTTCAGTGTGACAAGATTCTTTAATGTGAATGTCTCTGTGATTTTAGGGGATGCTGAGTAATTAAACTTCTCACTCTTCATCATACCTTTAAACTGGATTTAGTCTGTGACACACAGACACACACACACACAAAATCCTGAGTGAGAAGATTTACTCCACACATTGATGTCATGGCAGAGAATGCACCTGCAGTAAATCAGTAAGAGGATTGTGACTATGACGACTAGGCCTCTGAAACATCCTGTGTCTAAAGCATTGTAGTGGCTTGTTCTAATCTTTACGCCAGTGCTCACAGGCCTAGTTTGTTGTGCCAGATCTTACATAGGCACTGTCAAGGAACTGTTGCTTAAAAGAGGCCAATATGTCAAAGCAAAATCTGCTTCAAAATCCATTAAATGGGTAAACAGACCCAGCAAGTGGGCTATTTATGGTATAAGCTTCTATGACTTTTTGAACCTTTTGCATCTGTGACATTCCACAGCCCAGAGGCCAGACAAGCTGCATTTGCGTGACAGGAGCAGAGATAAGGTCAGATTTCTGGTATGATAACCAAACACTAGCTCAAGGAATTTAAGGATATTACATATGGCTGCATTGAAACAGCTTATCCTTGTCAGCAGGGCTCCCCTTCCTTTACAAACCCTCCTGGAATCACCAGACAAGATAAGCTATGTTGGTTTAAGGGGTGCGTGATGTTTTTATTAAAATAGAATGATTATATAGGATAAAAGAGGTTCATAACCTCACTGAGATTTAAAAATAAATAAATAAATAAATCCAAGTGTACATATATAACATTTTTAAGCACTCATTAGCATGAAAACTCATCAAATATCTGAATGAGAGGCAAGAGTAAAACAGCCATTAGCGCACACTTATTCTCCCCACAGACTCTGAACAGAGCCTGTATTTTTCCACTCGCTTCATTTTGCTTCAGGTCTGTGTTCACAAGCAGACGTGAGATCCTTTGTGGGGTATTCAAGGAATCTCTGGCATCCTGTTTTACTGACTGCTCTCTGGGTGGATGATGTCACACCCAAAGAGCATCTGTGTAGATATAAACTTAGAGCTGCAGGCTGATGTTTTTTTGTGTTAAAAGTGTAGTGATATTTCTGCTCTGCATCAGAACTTTTTAATGAGGAGGGTGTTGAGACCCATTCATTTGAATTTTATTCATTTCTTGTTATCTAAAGGAATTATAACTTGTATAAAAGATAAATATTTAAGAAAACACAAAAAATTGTTATGCCGCCACAGTCAAATCAGTGGCAGAATCTTTATATTTAACAACCACAGCACGCAAGCTCAGTTTAAAGATCAGCTAGTTGTTTACTCAAATCATCTACAAATATTGGATGCATAAATACTATTTAAAAAACCCAGGGACCCTGGGAAAAATATGGTACTCTCTGAATTTGAACCCAGACCCTTATTGGTATATATGCATATAAAAGCTGCAGCAGGCCCCACATGACTGGATGAGAACTCACCTGATATTGCAGCCTTTAAGCAGTGAGTTAAGTGAGGATATTGCATTTGAAGTCAAAAATAGTGCTTAAAGGTTTTGTTGAACACAGGCAGAATGTGTCCAGCTTGGACATAGAAGGTGGTCTTCATCTTGGTTTAGTAATGACCAACCTACAAGTTTAGGCACAAGGAGCATCCCAGTTGTAGAGGAAATGTGTGCATGTATCACAAGTACAGCAATCCCCCTAAATTTAAGTGTCGGTTTAGTTTTGGTTTGTTTCATACCTTGATGTGTCATATTTATTTTATTTTATTTTAGTAATATTTTCCAATCATTTTTTTGCTTATATTTTTCAAGAGCATGAAAACAGTTTGAAAATGGTTGTGTATGCCCTCATGCCTTTAATATTGTATCATTAAAAGCTGCATAATGTGAATCACCAAAATCATTCATGAACATTTTCTGCTTGAGTTTTGTTAAAGTATTAAAACACACAAAGATCTTGAATTTGAGTCATTTTAATGTTCTCTGTAGGTAGCAGTCTGTGACACCTGACTAAGGTAAGTGTGTTAAAACACATGTTCAGGAGGGCTCAGAAGGGCTTCTCACACAAATGAAAGGCTTCTCAAAAGGCTCTTTCATGCTGACTGAATGCTTCTTCCATGTTTACTGGGTGTGAGCGCCATCTTATGGAAAATACTGTGTGTTTCACCATTAAGAAGTGCAATCATGTACAACTTTTATCACTTTTAATCACCCCGCATGATCAAAAAGCTGGGCTTTTTAAGGTTGTTCTTAGCAATATACAGGTTTAGAATCAGAATCAGAATGCTTTATTAATCCCAGGGGGGGAAACTGCATTGTGTTACAGACACTCAGATTTAATTATAAATTTGAAAGGTAAGAAAATTAAGATTAAAATAAATTTAACAAAACCTGTCTGTATAAATTGCAATAAATGATCAGTGTGGGTGTAGAAAATCAATAACCCCCAGTCTAACAGACACTATTCATGAGTCTAACCAGGGGCTTCACATTAACCTGACCTCACGCTTGCTCTGCTTCTGCTACAATAGAAATAAACTGCTGAAGTAAGCTGGATGAAGTAAGAGACATGCTGAACTGCTACTGGTTGAATTCAAGACATTCTGATTTAAACTGGAGACTTTTGACCAGTTAATAAGTAACGTTGGTGTAACACTGCTGATGGAGGGCAATGTGACCACTTGAGCAATCTGTATTCATTGGGGTTAATAATCAACTCTGAAACTGTAACACTGACACCTGAATAAAATGGGAGAAAATAAATAATAGTTTAGCTTCAAATACTAACAACATCAAATCCTTACGGAGCAGATTAAGCAGCAGTCTAATATAATACCATTCACAAGTTTGGGGTCCCTTAGAAGTGCCGGTTTTTCAGGGAAAAGACATTTTTTGAACTTAAAATAACATTAGATTGACGGGAAATGCTGTGATGAATGGAATAATTCAAATCATTTATAATTTTTATTGTATAGAGGTCCATTTTCAGCAATCCAGAGGCATGACTATAGTTAAAGAAGAATAATGTTTGACTACTTGAGTGTTTGGAGCAATAAAAGCAATTCAATGCAAGAAAGTACCAAAAAAATAGAGATTTGATACAGTGATATGTAATAATCCCTTCACAGAACAGAGACAACTTTGTCCAACTAAAATAAAAAAAGAAATGATATACCTTTTTGACAAACTGAACAATTGGAAAGAAATATTTGAGTCTCTCGTTTGAATAACTGGTCTGTTATTCAATCCTAGTCTGTTATGTTGGTCTTCAGCTGGCAGATTCATGAACCCCCTGAGATTTGAATCACCCTAAAAAGCAAAACTGACTTATAATTTGAAAAAAGTAAATAGTTTTCAATTATAGTCAGAGTGATCATTGATTTTGATTTCCGATTGCCAAAAACAATAAAAAATTAATAAATTATATATTCTGATTAGAGACAGGGTTAGGGTCAGTGTTGAGCTTGTCACCAGTGATGAATCAGACCTCAGAGAGTTGAAAAGTAATCACAAAACACCAGCCTCAACTTAAAGAATGACTTTGTGACTGGATGTTTGCCATTTTTTATGGAGATGCAAAGAAACAGTCATATCAGAAACAGGCTAAGAGATCAAAATTGGAATGAGTAAGCTCTGGCAAAGCAGAGCCACCTATTCAGACCTAGCCCACATCCTCACACAGATGGCCTCAGTCAGTCATTGGTGAGCATCCTCTAACACAAAGTAAAGAAATCCCCACAAGCAAAACAATAACAGGATGCAGAATGACACATAACAGAAGGCAACTGCTCCATTTAGCAGCAGCATGCCAGACCCTGTGCGTGTTATTTGCTTGGAGACAGTTTTTTTCTATAGCAGGACAGTGGCCCAAAGCACAGCTCCAGACGCTGTAAGGACTCTTTGCAGAAGAGACAAGTCAGCTGACATTCTTATAATGAAGTGGTCAGCAGTGGCATTGATAGATCTCTTCAGCTAGACCATGGGTGCCAAACACAAGGCCCGTGGGCCAGAAGTGACCCACGAAAGGGTCCAATCTGGCCCACTGGATGGCTTTGGAAACTGTGGACATTTCACATAAGGAAGGGATAAATGTTGGAACTTTAGCTGCATTTTCATCACCTTTACAGTCTTCTTACGACAAATACATAACCCATGGCCTGTTATACACCAAAGTAAAAAATGAAAAAAGAAAAATATTTTTCTTTATTGTTTAGCATTCAAATTAATAACAGCAAAGTTACTTTTTTCACTATTTAACACAGAATTTTCTTTTTCTTTTACACAGTAAAAAAACATTTTCCGTGAAATCACAGAGAAGAAAAAGTACATTCATTTTTCTTTAATCACAGTACAAAGCCCTTTATTTCTTCCAGCCTTGCTCAAGGGTTTCTTTGCTTTACTGCAGCAGCATTTCTTTATAATGATGTATTCTTAAAATTGCACTTCTTTTCTTTAATACACCTCAGGGATTTAACGTGTAATTAAACGTCTTTACTCCAGAAGTAAGGGAAAGAATTTGGAGGAGTTTTTTCTTTATATGTTAGCAGGCATTCACCTTACTGATTTGGCCCACTTAAGACGTGACTGGCCCACGATATAAAATGAGTTTGCCACCCCTGAGCTAGACCACACTGAGCTGAAAAGCCTGTCTGTATGGTATGTAAGCAAAGTTTGAAGGACAAAATGATGATGACTATCTGTTCACTGTGTTCAAGAGAAACACGAGTTAATGTTTATTTTCAGATTGACAGAAATTGTTGTTGAGATATTGCCATCTACTAAATGACTCATTTAAAGTGGGCCTTTTTTCAGCCACTTTGGCAGTGTAAAGCTCAGAAGTCACTCATAACATTAAATATGTGCTTTTGGGAGTTTCTGCTTCTACTTCACTGGATTTCAGAGGTAAAACTTATTAAAAATTAAATCATATAATGTATAAAATATTGATTGATGTCTAAGTAGGCCTACATTTTTTTCTGATAATTTACTCTGCTTTTACATGTCAAAATGCT
>VUQH01000634.1:0-14833 GCA_015106775.1 Etroplus canarensis | reverse complement strand
CATAAGTCATAAACAGAAATAGGGCATGAATGAACTTGAAGCCCAGAATCACAGCAAAAGCCAGCGTGAGCCTGTCAAATGTGTACTTTTAACACATGAAACCTATTTATTCTACCCCACTTTGCTATCACTAGTCTTTTGACAGAGCTGAGCGAGTTTGAGACAAATCATTTTTTCCCACCAAACATTAACTGTATTTCGCGCCCACCTTCCAAGGTCAGCGTTATCCTGCACGCCCACCTCTCCTTTCAGAAACTGCCTTGTTTGGACTGCAACAAAAAAAGACACCAGACTGTTTTTTCTTTCCCCCACGTGTCTCTCCAACGGTCAGCGGTGTGGGTTTTGCCGCGCGCACAGCTCATACACCTTTCCCACGTGCTAACGTCTTTCCCCGTCCCCAGTGGGATTTTATTGGACCGAATAAAGAGATAACTGGAGCCACGTGCTCATGTTTACTGGCTTTCAAAATTTCAGGCGGGACGGCTTCTGTGAATAAAAGAAGCAGTTTGTCACTGCGCACCCACACAGAAGGGGCTGCAGACTGCAAGAGGAGGCCTGTTATAACACATGCGAAGTCAAACATTTTCTAGGAGAGACACCATGGGAAGTAACCACTCTGCTAACCTGTGCGTTCCCTCTGGTTTGTTTGGTTTGCCTCTTTCCATCACAGGAAAGAAACTTAACAGCAGCACAGAGGGTAAGCCAAATCCTAATTCATGCATCCTGTTTCTTGACTTAAACGTGTTTTATTTGACTCTGTTGAATATTATTCAAAAATTATAACAAAGTCCCAAAGGAGCACTTTTATTTACTTAAATACTGGGCTTTTCCAAGTGCCACAGAAAACAGTGGCATGAGATTAGATATCTATAACCAATATGATTTCAGATTACTTTTCAGTGATAAACATAGTACTTATGAGCAGGGGCGGTTCTAGGAGTAGAAATTGGGGGGGGGGCGCTCCGGCCCCAATTAGAATGCTGCGCATACACTGACTTGCAAGTAACACATTAATAAACCAAAGTAGATAGATATTCAGATACTTTATTGATCCCCATAGGAGGCAGGTGTCCAGTGGCTCACACATACATCCAAAATCAAAACAATCAAATGTACCTTTCATCTGCTCTCTTGTATTCCCCACAGCAGATTAATCTGCACTGGTGATTTGGCAGAGGTTTTACACCAGATGCCCTTCCTGACGCAACCCCACATGATGAGGGGGGCTTGTGTCCCCACCTGGGCTCAAACCAGGGACCTTGCACTTGTAAGGTGAATGTGCAAACCACTGTGCTGTCGGGGACACTGAAATCAAAACAATCAAAAATGCAAAAATACAAATAAAATACAGCAAAATGTATTTGTAATTTATATAAAATATGTAATATGTAAATAATGACAATGTAATGTATGTATAAAATAAAATGAGATGAAATACAGTACAAAATCTGAATCTAAAGTATAACAAAGGATTTGAGTACAGAAGCAAAAATCTAACCCAAAGTGCAGCAAATAATTTAGAAAACAGTGAATAACTTAGAATGGAGCAGATAAAATAAATTAACAGTAGTCAGAAACACAGCATAATAATTACAGTCCGATGCTTGGTGGTAAGATAGACAAAACAGCAATATATACACAAAGGAGATTACTGGTTTAGTCCAGGCCAGCTGCCTCTGGTCTGGCAGAGGTAGAACACTTAAAAAGTCTAATGGCACTTGGCAGAAATGATCTCCTGTCATGTTCTGACCTATAGAGTGGCTCATTGAGCCTGTTGCTGAAATTGCTTTTCAGCTTGTTCAGTGCTTCATGGAGGGGTAGTGAGGCACTCTTCATGACTGAGAAATGCCTAAAATTAATACAGAAATTATATTAATTGCTTGCAAATTTTAACATCTTCAGTTAGGTATTCATTACAGTATTATTTTCAAAACCACCCTAATTAGCTTGATGGCCTATTGTAGAGTCAAAAAATTATTAATATTTCTATATAATACACCTGTTTTGGGGTGGAGACTTTAGTTAGTTAATCAAACCTGAGGCAAAGACTCAATCATGACGGCCAGAATTTTCCCAAGGATCATTAATGGCAAAGCAGATATGGGACGTGTATAATATTGTTTCAGTCTCTTAAACATATAGGGGTACTCCAACAAATCATCAAGCAATTAAAGTAGCATCATTCAATACAGACATTGCCAAATCAGGTTGCTTCTCCATACTCATGTGCAAGAAACAAAGTGGTAAGAGATTTTCTATCATGTAAAATGTTTTCAATTCATATAACCCCCCCTTTACTGTGCAGACCCAACACAGGGCATCATATACTCCCTAAGTCAGTTGTTCGCAAACTGTAGGGCAGGCCCAACTGGTGGGGTGTGGACCCTCTGCAGGTGGGGCACAGACAACCAGATGAAAAATATTAAGTAAACTACAGTGTAAAGGTATGGTTTTAAAAAGAAACAAGCAAATGTTAGCTGGTGCTACTGTGCTGACAGTAAAATTTTATATTGTTAGTGATTGATAAAATTCTGTGGTGGGATGTGCATTTTTGTGCGGTGAGGTGTGCAAACTTTTTTTTTGATGTTTGAAGTGGGGCATACCAAAAAAATTCAAAAACTGCTGCCCGAAGTGAACGACAGATTTATAATCTGTTGTTTCAGTGTATTGGCTGCAACCTGTTTAAACCGTGTTTAGAAGGATATAGCGAGTAAAATGCTGTTGTGACGTTCATCACTAAAGTGAAGTCCATGCATTTGGATAGAGCTCAACTCATTTGACATTGTACACTATATTTTATAATGATAATATAATGCTAGAAGACAATATCAGGAAATAATAATAAAATTTGTTATTGTTACTACTGTTACTATTGTTATTTTTAGGGGTGCTAAGATGAAGTTTAGGGGTGCTTGAGCAACCATAAATAAGGTCTAAATTCAACAACCAGTGAGTAAACATTCCTCAAATATGGGTCAGCTGATGAGCTTCAAATTTGCATCATTTGATGAGAAACACACAATCAATGCAGTGATAACGTCATACAATTAGTACATTTGAGAGGCATTTTATCCCTCAAATATTGGATCCTGATACTGTAGCCACATCCTGATCAAACTAGGCTTCTCTGTTGTTTTAGACAGGCAGGAAATGCCTGTCGGTCATACTGTTGCTATACTGAGGCCCATGTGGCTGAGAGAGGTTAGCAGGAGCCACGTCATAGCCTCCCCCAGACCCTCGAGGGGCTGATGAGAAAAAGACTAAAGCATTGTGAGAATAGACAAGGAAGTGACTGGTCAAGAACTAATGAAATCTAGAAGAAAAGAAAATATACAAGCTGATTATGTTTTCCAGTTTTAGGCTCCCTTACTGTTTCTTCCTTTTTCCTGTATTTATTTTTGCCTCTATACATCTACATTGTTATTATTTCAATAGAAATTATTAAGAATACACACATTAATACTAATAATGGGGTCTTTTTCAGACTCCATGTTACTCAAGGGCAATTTAGCCATGCAAACTATGTTCTTTATATAGTGTTGGTGATGGCTAAGGAAGGTTATCCTTTTTTCTGCCACTAAATGGCGCCACAGTATCGTATTGCTATCTCTTGTTTAGGGACACTGTCAGAAGGTTCAGCACCTCAAGTTTCAGCTGGCAAGTTGAGGTATGACTTCATTGGACTCTTGTGGTCAAGCTGAGCTGCATCTTTGATCAGTGTATTTCCCTGGATTAAGTCACTGCACTGGACAGAAAAACTTGTTTCTATTTAACAATTCATTGTCAGTCTAAGTTCCCAGTTTCATGAATGCTATGCTATGGTGCAGTGCAAACTGATACTTAAGTCTTTTTGTTTCCAGTGAGAAGTATGGTTGTCTAGTGACTGCTAATTTTTTCCCTATATTTGAAGGCTGCACAGAACAGGAGGGCCTCTCATTAAAGGAGTAATGGTATGATTGTTTTTTGACACTAATGAAGCATTTAAGTCAGTCAGGCTGGTCTTTTGAAAGAAGATGAGAGTGGAGAAAGGTTGTAGGTGTGTGTAGAACACCCCCCAAAAAACAAACAAACAAACAAACAACTAAAACAAACACAAAACATAGAATTTGATCTGTTCAGCAGTGGCGAGTCTAAAGTCTTTTGGGGCCCTAGGCAAAAATTCAGAGGGGGCCCTTCCAACCAATGTTCCTCATCATTATTTTATAAATAATAAAAGTTTAACAGTGTTAATGCTTTAACTACTCAGCTTATACTCAAGTCATTCATGCTGTGGCAGGCTGGATACACCAGGCTGCTTTGCTAGCTAGCTAATGTTAAATGCCAAAGTAAACAAAATAAATATTGTGATGCTAGTGGAAGTTATGTTGTTCAGCTGCGTCGCCCCCAGAGTTAAGGTTAGATTACAGCAGTTAGTTATTTAGCATTATATTTAATTGTTATTATCTACTCCACTCACCACTGTCTAGTTTTTTGCTCCTGTTCCTCTTTTTCCTCCTGTATCACTCCCAGAAAGATGACTCCTCTGCTTTTGCATTGAGTAGCTTTTGTTATTGTCATTACTTTGCTCAAACAGAATCATGCATGCCACTTGCAATAAGAGTGAGCTGAGTCAGGTGGGTCCCCCTTTAGGGAGGTCAGGTCTCTCTTGCTGTTATTGCAAACGGTGTCATGGGAAGCCATAGGAGAGTATGGCGTGGACCAATAATGCAGGACCGCAGAGCAGGCTGACAGTTAAGAGGCTTTTATTCGCCGAAATAACAAAGATACAAGAGTCCATGAAATCCTGGGGAAACACTGGCGGGTAGAACACACGGGGAACGAACCAGTATGACGCGACAACGAGAAACACGGAAGACGGGACCTAAATAGACAAAGACAGACCAATGAGCAGATGACAAGTGGACAGGGGCACAGCTAGAACAATCAAGACAGGGGAACAAAACAGGGACTAGACGGACTACCAAAATAAGACAAGACTCGACGCAGCCAGAGACAAAGACCACTAACAGGGGGAACAGGCCAGGCAGGGGACAGAAAGGGGAAAACAGAACTCAAAAACTCCAACTAAAATATGGACCATGGCAAACTCTGCCCATTGCCACTGCACTTGTGAGCCCTCAAGACCCCCCGACTGGCCTGGGGCCCCTAGCATTTGCCTGCCTTGCTTGGTGGCAAGCAGCACCTCTGCAGATTACATGTATGTTTAGATTGTCTCATGTTGCACGCTGTGGGTTTCACGTTTCACATATTGTTTGTACTGGACATCTATAGATGTAAAGCAAAATCAAGATCCGTACTATGTATGTGAACTTCATTTCTCTCACTAATAATAAAGCTCTTGGGTGGCAGAAAGGGGTTGAGTTAAACATTAAACAGCATCTAAATTATTTAAGACTGCTCAGCTGGGCATGTGCATGTATGTGTGTGAGAGAGTAAAGACAAAGAATATGAGAGACATTATCATTTTAGCTGTAATATTCAGTGCATATATATCACCTATTACTCATCATTGCTGATGAGGAGTCAGGCTGTAAGCAGTTGCCATACAATTTTAATGTTGATTAGAATTTTATTAATAGGTCTGGGCAGTTAGGCCTAACCCTTATGTGGCTGTTCAGAGCAGTTCAGAGTCACTGATCTCATCCTGTGTGGTCTGTTTTCAGTAAAAACACTGGCAGCAAACACCAGCTCACCCTTATCGCAGTCTTAGCTTCCTTCTCCAGTATTCAAATCCAATTATGTTTCCTCTATGTTTTGCTGCTTGTCTTGTCTCTTTGCTTCCAGACAGGGTGGAGAGGGTTTGGGTGGCTTCAGACCTGTGCGCTGGATGGCCCCATAAATCTTGGGCCTGAACCCCTATAGAGCCTACACCCTAGTGGGAGTTTGCATTTATACTTGCACTGGTGTGTCTGCAATGATCTGTCATCATGAGTGAAGCTCTTCATGCTGGCCTTGGGGCTAGAAACTTCTAGCTTTTACTGAAAAATAGAAAGGAGGGAAGAATAACAGCAGGTTTATAATCTTTTGAGGCCACACAGACTTGTCTGCAAGGCAATACACTGAAATGCACCAACTATGCATGCCTCGTCTGGGCGGATTCCAAGTGGAAAAAGTATAATAGGAAAGACTATTCATCCCTGGTGTTCACAGCTGTCTGTCCACGTCCGCAGTAGCCTTCAGCCTGAAAGATGTATGCATAGTTGGTGCACTGTAGTGTAATGTCTCATGGACTAGTCCGGGCAGTCAGAAAACATAAGCAGGACATCAGGACAGAGCCTTGCTTTCACTCTGTGATGACTGAATTTATGTCAGTCCAACCCAAGCAGACTCTTGCATGCTTGTGGACACAGAAAGTATAACACCTACGTAATATGTGGAAGCATCTGAAAATGCTGTTATATATGACAAAAGAATTTTGTTTTATAACTTGTAAGTTAGAATTGGGGAAAAAAACAAGGTGGTGGTTAGTAATCTGGAGCTCTGTCATACCATTCAAACCCAGAGAAAAGCAGAAGAAGCTGTGCTTTTATCAATAACAGACATGCTGAAATTATGCGTCTGTTTTGCCTCTTGTTGTTACTAATCCTTTGGGATATTAGATATACTTTAGGAAAGGAAGTTCTCATATTTACAAGCTCCCAAAATAGCCCCGTCATCCAGCACTCAGTATATCAGTGTGCTGTCTGAAGCAGGGGCCCTGGAGAAGTTTCCCACACATGTCACAGGCCGATGTCATGACAAGAGAGAGAGGGAGTGAGAATAAGGGCTAGGGAGTGGGAAATAAAGGGGAGATGAAAAAAAGTCTACAAGCTGGTGTTGGAAGAAGACAGCCATTAAAATAAGGGTGTGGATGGTGACCGACCCAATGGCAGTAAAGGGACATGGAGAAAAGGAAAAGGGGCACAGATGTATGGAAGCACTCAGCAGTGTAAAAGTGTTAAAGGTGAAGCGAGTGTCTATGAAATTGATTGTGTTTTTCCGCTTCAAATTTAAGGAATTATGTAATGAGGTTTTATGGCACCCACAACTTTGTCTTTCATCTCCTTGAAAGAAGAAATTCCAAAACTGCACTCCCTACCTGTTACTGGGCCCTGTTGTTTACCTGAACACATTAACTGCATACTGTACATTGTGGACATGAGATCCCCTTACAGAATTCCTAGTGGCACATGCCTTTCCATGGCGGTTCTCTTTGATGTCTGATATAGTCTGTCTTTGGAGTGAGCCTGCAGATAGTGGATAGGGTCCAGTTCAACACATTCCAGGTTTGCTGGATTTTGATGGTGCTGGAATTAACAGTTACATTTGAATGTCAGATACTGGCCGTGCTACTCAGCTGTTGCCTTAGATAAAAGCAAATCAAAAATATTTTGAGCGTGGAAAATCCACAGCTTAGTCATGAAATTTACTTAACCACAAAATATGAGTTGTTAAATTGTATATATCAAGATTTCATCAGTTTCTCCAAATATTTTTGTTCAAACCCCTAAGTTTACTTTGAATAAATCAGAGCAGTGCAGTGCTTTTGCTCTGAAGTTTCTGAACTTCATCAATCACCTGTCTCATTTTGCAATTAGAAAAAGTAGTAATTCTCAAAAACGTTATTTTCATTCTTATACTTCTATGTAAGAAAAATGCTTATTTTGGCGTTGGACTTTGAATGGGTTAGCCAAAACAACATGATGTGAATCATAGGAAAACACAGGGATCCTGGCCTTCTGCTGCCCATCTGTCTTAGCTTCGTGTTTGAACTACAGTCACAGTTTTGCAAATATGTCAAAAAGAACAGTTTTACCACATACATAATTTGTTTTCTCATGCGTTGTCTGGAGATACAGTGATAAGATGCAGATATAAAGCCAAGTGTATTTATCTGCCTTATTTCCTGACAAATGCTCTGCATTGGTAGTATAGTTTTATATCAGATACACAGTTGTAAGTGAAACCTCTCTGTAAATACCTGAATCACTGAAGAGGAGAGGTGCCATCATTTTGTTTCATTTGCTGGCTGATTTGATCATTTTTGATGGATTCCCCCTCTGGATCTGTTATGCTGTACATCTCACTCTCATACTGCCAGAATTTATGAGGTGATTGTTGATATTGAAGTGATACCTCAGGTAGCAGGAAAGAAGACAGCCTCAATGTACTCAGTGAAGGGCATCCATCCTGAACAGAGTGGTCGCTAACAGAGGAGTCAGTACACACACCTCAGCTTCAAGCTGCTCCATGGGAACTGGGGATGGATGGCAGCTGTTTCCCTGGAGACCCGGACTATACAGGACCTGCTCTCTAATTAGCTACGCCCACCCAAGTCAGAAGCAAGGCAGGGGGCATGCCTCAGCTCAAGACCCTTTGTAGAGAAACAAAGTATATTTCTTTGACTACAAGTTGCTGCTTTTTTCTGAAATAGTTTGTGAAAGAAAGATGCAAAGAGGCAAAAGGGCAACCGAAGAGGACAGAGGAACTGGAAAGGAAGTGCCACAGGCATGTGGATGCTGGCATACAGCTATGATGACAGGTAAAATATTTCTAAAAAAATGCTGAATATTGTTCTTTTGTTAAAAGCAAAGCTTTATAATTCACCAGGGGTCTAGAATCAAAGGCTGGCCATGGACTAAGAGATTGAAATAACAACAGCGATGTGCACAAGCGAGGTGAAGAGGAGAGAGAATGGTCACAAGCCAGTGTACTCATTACTGTACTCCCAAGCCCAGACAAATGGGAGGGCTGTGTCAGGAAGGGCACCCAGTGTAAAACCTTTGCCGAATCACATATGCAAATTCATCTGCTGTGGCAATCCCCTTTAAAAGAGAGGGAGCAGCCAAAAATACCTATTTGTAGCAGTGTGGCTGCCACCATTTTGTTGTTTTGGAGCCAAAAGTGACCATATCTGGACAAGAAAATGTAGTTCTAATTTTTTGGTGATTGCTGGGGCAAGCTTGTTTAGCAAGCTGCAACTATGCAGTAGACTGTATGGTTACCTAACATTGACACAGAAACCTGCTAAACATATAAGTAAAACAACAAAATTTTACTCTCAGCCTATCAGATAGTTGCATTAAGGATTCTTTAAAAGCCCCTAGCACCAGAAACCTTAAAGGGCTACAATATCCATGTATCAAAGTGACTACCCCCTTAACTTTGTGCCTTAATAAAATTTAAGCATTAGTTATTCAAAATTTCTGTCCCTTACAAATGATTTAAAATTAACTTTACAGACCAAAACATTTTTGTACCAGACTGTAAGCATGTATACGTCTGCTCTAAAGGTGAGCATTTTAACCTGAGACTTTATGGGGATTGACTCACTTTTGGTCTCAAGTGACCATTTGAAGAGCTGCAGCTTTTGGCACTTGAGCACCAATTTCACTTTTCCACTCTGGTGACTTCTGCTAGCACTGAGCATGTTAGTGACATTAAGTCTGATAATTAAACCTGAACTAGGCTTTACTATTCAAGTAAGGACATGTTTGTTGGTATCATATGTTTCTTTTCATTATAGCCTGAGGAAGGAGAGCTGCAGGCCTTGAAATTGCCCTAGATACCAAAAAGAACAGCAAGTTATTACTGGACCTCCAGTGCTGCTTGTGGCTTGAATTTCTTTTATGACATTTGACATGAGTGACTCATGCACCCACAGCTAGGGAATGAGAGGCTTGACTTATTTCCCCCCCCTGGAGTTTCATTTATATGTCCTTCATGATGCACAGTCCAGCAGAGAACAAAAACTGCTTTGTGTTGCAGCCTCTGTTTTAGTTTGCTCAGATGTTTTTGATGGGAGATCATTGTTTTCGGAGGTGGTTAAAGTACACAAACTGTGATGAAATCCTGAAAATAACAGGCATCTATCATCAGCCACAAGGTGAAACCAAAGGGAGTCTATTTTACTACTCTGATAACCTCTAAAGCTCAGGCGCTGATAAATTCGGCACTGACCAGAGCTACAAAGTAGCCTCCATAACTTTTGACATGTGCAGATCTGTCTATTTTTTCCTGCCTTGTATGGGAGATCTGCAGCAGAAATCTCTGCCCAGGAGAGGGGCAGAGAAGGAACAAGTAGTAGAAAACATTTGACAGGAAAGCTAGAGTTACAAGGAGGTTATCTACATGCAGCTTACTGTCTCTAGCTACAAACTCCAGAGGAATGGAAAGAGCAGAGCGCTGAATGGAAATATGCAGTTATGTAATTCAGTACCTGTAGCTCTCTGCTGTCTATCCCTATATGTCCTCTCTTTTTGCACTGTGAAACAAATCAAACTGTCAGCATATGATTTGACTTTGTAGAAACGTTGCACTCTTTATTCAAACTGAGAGTTTGCCCAAACTTGTTGCTAAAAATGGGCTTAGATGTCTTTCTTAGTGAACAGAGTGTTAGGCATTGTAATAACAGCAAAAGTATTTATGTCATAACCTCGGGGTCTTCACTCGGTCACTGAGCCCTGTGCGGTCAAGGTTACCACTGGTGGTAGTGTGTAAACAAGTGAAAAGACATATTCATCTCTATTAAGATTTGGTTTTGGACATGTTACGCATGACCCTATGTTCAGTCATGTGAAAAAGAAAGTTTTTACAGGATTCTACGAAATCATGTGAAAAACTACACCTCATGATTCAGTAGCTTGCAGAACCACCTTTAGCAGCAATAATTTTGAAGTAATCATTGTCTGTATGAGTTTATTAGTATGTCACATTGTTGTAGGGGAATTTTGGCTCACTTTTTTACAGTGGCGCATCAGTTCATTGAAGTTTGCGGGCATTTGTTTATGCACAGCTCTCTTAAGGTCGTGCACCTTGATTTTTTTTCTTTTTCAGGTATTGTATAGCACATTTGTGGTGTGCTTGGGCTCATTGTCCTGTTGCATGACCCAAATTCTGCCAAGTTTTGGCTGTCAGACAGAAGGAATTAACTCTTGAATACTTTGCTATGCAGAGAAGTTTAACTTCTGACTTCTCAGAGAAGCCCAGTGAGCCAGCTCAAATGTTGAAATAAAAAGGTGAATTTTAGTTTAAAGCTCATCATTCCTGTTTAAAATGGTAAAAATGCAGAAAACTCATTGAAAATGAGAGTCTGTATTAAAGTGCTCCATGATGCTGTATGGTCTTCCTAGTTTTAATGACAGGTGATCTAATGAATTTGTTAAGCACTGTAGCTCTTGGGCTTTTGCAATTTCAATGAGCATTGCACAGTCTGACCTCGGGGTGAATTTCTTGGGATGTTCACTCCTGGAGAGACTGTGGCATTTTGTTGCCTGAATGCTCCAGACCTGAAAACTGCCATAACTTCTGCTTTTATAGAGGTGGTTACACTGGCTGATGATCAGTTATTAAGTTGCATTTGACTAGCAGCACCTGGCTGCTACTTACCCTCTTAATTTCTATGGAAGCAGTAAGGGTGTACTTAGTTTTTCATAGGACTGCATAGAGTCCCGTGAAAACTTTCTTTTTCATATGACTATATGCAGTATTATATCTAGATAACTGTTGTTACTCCATTCAGTAATTTAAAGTTTTCACCCCACACTACAGTTTTTCAAAACAGAAAACTCCACTTCCACTTTTCAGGAACATTAACTTTAATAAAATGCTGCCCTAGCTTTAGTGAGAAATTATATTACATGATAAACACATGAAAGGGGAACAACATAAAGAAATTGATTAAAATGGTAAAATGGTTGTTGCTGAAAAGCCCCCAAACCAGACTGCTCAGCAGTTCCCCCGAAACCACTCGTGTTTCTCTAATGAGATTGCGGATTCTTTTTGCCTGAATACTTGAGAGTGAATCAATTTAGAGGTTTGAATTTGGGAGCCTGAAGGCAAACTCTGACAAGCCTTAAATTGCTTGGGAAGTAATTTTAGCTTTTGAACACTGTCATAAATTCTAATGATGTTAAGAGGCTTAATAGGAATTTTCTTAACTGTAGGTTTGTTGTTTAATGCAAACCACGAGAATTTACTGCTTCACTTTTGTACCCCTGAAAGGATTAATGTGAATATGACATGAGACTTTTTACAACTGTGGTGCAGCAGTGAAAGCCTGTGGGTTGACAGCATCCACCCTGCCTTCATAGTATTATCCCTTAAAAATATATACTTATACTGTTATAAACATCGACATAAAAGTTCCTCCATATGTACAGACACCTCTCGTTATTTTTTATTATTTACTTTTCATCTTTATAATAATCAGTATTATTTTTCTCCATTCTTCAAAAGTGATTAAAAATACATAGCTTTACCTCGTAAATTTTAATGCCTGACCAAAATGTCTATTTTTGGAGCATGCCTGACAGACTTTGTCGAGCGAGCGAGCTGCTGTTTGTGTGAAGTCATGTTAAAGATGACAAAGACCTTGACACGGGCATCAGTAAGCCTTCCTTTTCCTCTTTAGACTGGAGACCAGTCAGAGCAGTGATTAGTCCTCTGACAACTGCAAGACTTCATGAATTTTACACTACATCAAGCACACTACAGGCTAGTCACTTTAAAAGATGAAAGCACAAGAAAGAATTGAGACTACATGCTTATACAGAACAGTGTTGTGCCTTTGAACACAAGATTATGAAGACTACTTCAGTTTGGAAGAGAATGGAATTTTTTGAAAGTGTTATACATTAGGCAATACCTTCAGCAAATCATAATCTTAAGCAACGCTTGAACCTGAAGGCAGTATGCAATAGGCTAGGAGAAGTTCTGGGCCAAGAGTATTTCCTGCATCTCCTTTGGTGGTGCTTCCGCTCCTCATCCCAGAGAACACCAAGACAATAGAACAGATGGAGGAAGAACACTGTCTCTGCATCTGGTTAAATGTACTGAAAGGCCATTTTTAGCAAGTATCCCACTGACAAAGAGGCCTAAGACAACATTTTAGTGGAGCCATGTCACTGTTTCATGTTTCACTAGTCAAAATTGAAATTTAGTTATGTATAGAAAAGTTTAGTGTACCCAAAAATGCTCCATAACAGCAGAAAAAAAACACATTTTTTCAATTCTGCCCCGCTACAGCTTCCATTGTTAGACATTTAAAGCCAGGGCCTGACAAGTTATGTAATGTCATGATTTAGGCTCACTCAATGGAAAAGGAATCTGGAAATTCTTCATATCACAGTTAATATGTCTATTTTCATATCCTTGACCATTGTTAACATTTCTGTGTTGTCCACTATTCACTTCTAGCTGTCAGGTGTGTTCCACTTTTCATGATTTGTGCTGCTTTTGTTGTCATTTTTGGAACCTCCATGGTTTTATCCTCAAAATTCACAAGTGAAAACCGAAGTATAATAAAACTTATTGATCCCATTTTCTGTTATACTGTAAAAATAAATAAAACAAGTTGAGAAAACTCAAAATATCAAGGCAACATGAATCAATAGCCTTTATAATTTTCTCAGCTAAGATTTAGACAGGATAAGATAATTTAAGTTACCAGTACTCTTATTGAAACAGTTAATTCTTTGTAAATGCAACAGGAGTCTAAACTTGAGAAAATTCAAAAAGCTGTTGATACATGTTATGTTGATATTTTGCGTTTTCAAAACTTTTTTTGAACAGAGTACTTTTCACTCTGGTCCATAACTCATGAACAATTAAGTCTGCATTACTACTGACATGTAAGCAGTGGTGATTCTAGAGTCTGTTAGGGCCTTTGACAAAAATTCACAGGGGCCCCTCTGACCAGTGTTCAACAGCATTATGTTATACATGATCAGACAGTATAACATGTTATTACGATTGAGTTAAAAGATCTTTCATGATAGAGATTTAGAATTCCAAAAATGTAACTTTTGGATTGTGTTCACAGCTTTCACTAATCATTCTTTACATACATTTCATTTGATTGGAATAATGAAATATTTCCAATACACAGGATTAAAATTAAGCTAAATATACAGTTTTCAGTATCATAAAACCACAAGGTCTACACAACAACTATAGGCAACACAATAAAACACACACACACCACACTGCACATACAGAACAGTAATTTACACTAATACAACTTATTAACTTAGATTATATTTTTCCACATTTCTTTGCATCTAAATGTCATAACATAGCATTCATAACTTGATTGTTAGCTCAGTGGGACAAAACTTTTCATCAGTTAACGAACTGAAGTCCAGACGAGCTCAGTTCCCCCTCCAATTCTCTCTATTCTCGCCTATAAGATGACAGGAAAATCATTACTCAAAAAATGGTGGAGACCATGTTTATTTAGGTAACAGTACCCAAGAGCAAGCTGACTGCTTATGAAGAGGTAATACTGTAACTACTAGCTTCTGCGTTCTGACACTCTGCCGCGCACACTTGACTTGATCATGTTACAGCCAGCAGATCTGAACACGTTAGACTGCTCTGTTAGCTACTGATGTTAAACATCAAAGTAATCAAAAGAAATAATGTGATGCTCGTGGAAGACACTTTTATTCAAGTGTCTTCTTCTCCTTTCGGCTGCTCCCGTTAGGGGTCGCCACAGCGGACCATCTGCCTCCATCTCACCCTATCCCTTGCATCCTCTTCCCTCACACCAACCCTCTGCATGTCCTCCTTCACTACATCCATGAATCTTCTCTGTGGTCTTCCTCTTCTCCTCCTGCCTGGCAGCTCCATCTTCAACATCCTTTGTCCAGTATATCCACTATCCCTCCTCTGCACATGTCCAAACCATCTCAGCCTTGCCTCTCTGACTTTGTCTCCAAACTTCTCAACATGAGCTGTCCCTCTGATGTACTCATTTCTAATCCTGTCCATCCTGGTCACTCCCAGGGAAAATCTCAACATCTTCAGTTCTGCCACCTCCAACTCTGCTTCATGTCTTTTTGTCAGTGCCACC
>VUQH01000631.1:14300-25273 GCA_015106775.1 Etroplus canarensis | reverse complement strand
CACTCTTGCTGCTATCCTTCTGTCACAAAGCACCTCTGACACTCGTCTCCACCCACTCCACCCTGCCTGAACTCTCTTCTTCACCTCTCTTGTACTCCGTCCATTGCTTTGGATGGTTGATCCCAGGTACTTAAACTGTTCCACCTTTACTACCTGTACTCCTTGCATCTGCATCATTTCACCTGCCTCCCTCTCATTTATGCACATGCACTCTGTCTTGCTTCTACTGACTTTCATTCCTCTTCTCTCCAGTGCATACCTCCACCTCTCCAGGCTCTCTTCCACCTCCTCTCTACTCTCACTACAGATCACAACATCATCTGCGAACATCATAATCCTGCCTGACCTCATCTGGCAACCTTTTCATCACCATTGCATACAAGAAAGGGCTTAGAAACTTGAACCCATCTGTCACTCCAACTGTACACTGCACCACTCTCTCACTGTCCTCATACATGTCCCGCACCGCTCTCACATACTTCTCTGCCACTTCTGACTTCCTCACACAATTCCACAGTTCCTCTCTTGGTACCCTATTATACGTTTTCCCAAGAGCCACAAAGACACAGTGCAACTCCTTCTGACCTTCCCTGTACTTCTCCGTTAACACTCTGAAATCAACCATTGCACCTGTAATACTCTTTCTCGGCATGAAACCATACTGTTGCTCATGGTTTAGATAGAGTCAACAACCCTTTCCCATATATTCATGGTAGGGCTTATCAATTCCTTTATAGTTACCACAGCTCTGCACATCACCCTTATTCTTGAAGTGTCATAACTCAGTGCAGGTGCTGGATTCAAACGCGGGATGTGAAGTTCACAGGTTTTATTTGCAACAATCGCAGACAGAGGTAAAGGTGCAAGGCAGGGTTAGGCAGGCAGATGCAGGGGTGAGCTGGGCCAGAGCTCGCTGGAAACAGGAGGATCAATGCGGAGGTGATGAAGCACAGGAACAGGGGTGAGTGAGAGCTTGCTTCATCCATGAAGTGCACACAATGATCTGGCGTTTGAGCAGCGCTTGCAGCCAGCTTAAAAGCAGGTGTCCAGGAGATCAGGGCACGAGGAACAGGTGTGCCTGATCAGCCTCCCAGGTGTGACCCATCAGGGAAACTGGGTCGGCTCCACCACACCCTCTGCAGAGGGAGAGAGAGAGAGAGAGGGAGAAAGAGAGACACACAGACAAGCACAAACTTGTCTGTGTGGCGATACTTACATATTGCTAGGTAGCTTGAGCTATATTATTGTACTTTATTGTAATTGTAATTTATCTTTGAAATAATAACTAAAGCTTTGAAATAAATGCCACTCCATTTCAATGCCATTTCAATGCCACTGCCATTCCAGGATCCCCTCTGGACACGCCCCTGTTCCTGGTGTTGCTTGAATTCTCTCTTTGAAATTTTATCCATTATATAGTGGATACTGTACTGTAGTTGATACTACAACAGCATAACGTAACACCAAAAAAATAATGTACAGCAGCTGTACACTAATCCATTAACTGAGTCAATCATGAATCACAGCAGAATATTTTTGATTCTGTTATTAAAAGGAATAAAGAGGCAAGAGATGTTTCAACTGTGCAGTGTTTTGTCTCTTCTTGTACTTTAGTACCTTGATTTAAAAGCAAAACAAAGCTAACGGATAATTAAAACAACAAATAGAACCATATTTGAGAGACATTAGTTGCTCATTCTAAACTATGAATATGTTGGTAATATTCTGTTAAGTAATTTGCTCATAAAGCATTTGCATGTGAGCTATAACAACAATGGAGATATTGCTGCTTTAAAAGCAAATTGTAATTTTATTGCATTTGACTACTTTGAAGGGGTGACATTTATTAACAATTAATATGTCAAAGGTAATAATATCACATTTACAAATGAAAATCACATCGTGCTTTTGTAGTTGGATACAGTTTAGCTGAAGTATGCTGAAAACAAAATGAGGTGTTCACATACACGTGGCAAATATTTCTATTTGAATGTTGCGCAGAGTTAAGGCAGCATGGTGGTGCTGTGGTTGGCACGGTTGCTTCACAGCAAGAGGGCCTGGGGTTCCAAGCCAACAGGTGGCCAGTTTGTGCCTTTTTGTGTGGAGTTTGCATGTTCTCCCTATGCTGGCGTGGGTTATATCTGGCTACCCTGGCTTCCTCCCACAGTCCAAAGGCATGCAAAGGTGTTAGGTTTATTGATGATTCTAATTTGACCATAGGTGTAATGGTTGTCTGTCTCTCTCTGTGTTGAACTGGCGACTCGTCTAGGGTAGTGGTCCCCAACCATTTTTGTACCACGGACCGGCTGCATGTATGAAAATTTTTCTGCGGACCGGGTAGAGGTGCGGGGGTTCCAATAACAAAAATCTTTGTCAGTTAATAGTCTGTAATCTAAATGCAACATTTACACTTTATATAGAGAAGGTACGTGTGTACGTGTGTTTTGTCTCAATGTGGTGAAGCAGTTTTGTAGGTTTCATTGCTTCATTAGCCAGTCGGTCACAGTGGGTGAGGAGCATGTGTATTACCTGTTGTAATGAACCTGTAACTTAGGTAAGAACCTTTGTATTTTCTTTTAAATGCAGCTTTCTTTTTGCTGGTGGTCCGTGACCTTTTGCTGTCCCATCGTTTGCTCATTCCTTCCCGAAAAAGCACTTCAGTGAATTTTGCTTTTAGCTCATTTTATTTTCAAGGGTTAGCTTGTGTCATTGATGCGTGAAAGATGTTCCA
Organism: Etroplus canarensis; assembly: GCA_015106775.1. Classification (NCBI taxonomy): domain Eukaryota; kingdom Metazoa; phylum Chordata; class Actinopteri; order Cichliformes; family Cichlidae; genus Etroplus; species Etroplus canarensis. Next base: position 22,542 of record VUQH01000631.1, on the reverse strand, counting down.
GAGTCAAGTGCAGTTAGTGAGGCAAGGGCGGAAACAGTCGTTTTTCAAAATAAGATCCAGAAAAAGAAAGAAAAATAACATTTTAACCACAACATTTTTTCTTTGCGGCCGGTTCCAAGTGGTCCCGTCCGCGAGCCAGGGGTTGGGGACCCCTGGTCTAGGGTATACCCCGCCTTTCACCCTTTGACAGCTGGGATAGGCTCCTGTGACTCTGAACTGGATAAGTGGAAGAACATAGGTGGATTGTGCAGAGACATTTCATTTACATCACTTGTACAAATACTGCAATGTTGATATCTTCATGGCTTCAAATGTGGTGCAGATGTTAGGCCCTAGTTTTACAATAAATATAATTAGGACTATCTGGTGTGTGATTACGTAAGAGTGGTACATCCATGCAGTATCTGTAATGTATCAACAGCTGTCTGCACTTGTTTTCTAATTCATCAGCTATGTAGAAAACACTGTATAAAGGATGAGCAAGTCAAAAAGTGTACAACTGAAACACAGCCAGTGACTGAGGAGGAACACATTTTATATACCAGGGAAAGGGATCATAAAGGCACAGGTGAACTCAATGGAGACAATATAGAGGGCAGGAAAAGGGGCAGAGGAAGGAAACAAAAACACAGAAAGACATGAGGAATTAACCTTCAAAATAAAAACATAAAGAACGTGACAGTCTATAGTAGAAAAAAAAAGTTCTGGAAGTGCTGCATAGAAAATCATGTCTTAATGCATTTTGTGGTTTCCAGACAGTTGTTTCATTTTAAATATAATTACAATCAGAGTGTTTATAGATAAGCTGTCAAAACACTGGCATTGTGTTTTATGCCACTAACATCTTCCTCCTTTCTTGCAAAGGGAAAACCATTCTGTAAAACATACAAAACAATATTACAGCGGTTTTTTCCTTTCAGTGTGTAACACAACCCTAGCCAAACAAGGAAATGCTCGTTTATAACAGTAATGGTGGTGAAATTATAAAAGTCTGCTCGACTGTTGTCCTAACCTTTATGCAATCATCTCGTCTTTCAGAACAAATTGCCGTCATCAAAAGCTGGCTTCCGGCTAAAACAATTGTTCACAGTTGTGAATTCATACACTACCATTTTTCCCCTTTGATATCTGCCACCCCAACTGTATCTGCACAGCTCAGTATGATTTATAGTTTGTAGAAAGCTTTGAAAATGGAGAGTTTCTTTTGCTCTCACAGGTGCACCCAGCAGTCAGCAGCTGAAAACACAGATTCTTCAGCCCTCAACCCGTCACCCTGCGCAGTACAGTGGCCACGTAGACCTACTCAAAGTCTGTCAGCTGTGACGGATTTGACTTGGCTTGCCAAATGATGGCTTGATAACATAATACACATGAAAAGAAAGAACAATAAAAGAAATGATTATTCTGGGGACAAAAATCAGGCTTTTAGGAGGTGAGATCCTCCAGACACCGGGCTGTGACGTTCTGAAATACACTAAATCATAATATACACACCTACTGATTGGATTCTTACGTAAAGGCTGTCATTGCTGCCCATTTCCAGTGGGTGCAACAGCAGCCTGGAATAAATACAAAGGTGACTTTTTAAAAGAATGGGACTTTATACTTTATACTTTTTAAGGACAAGCAACGATATGTGTCCATACCAGCAACTCTACACCTCACTCACTGCATATCCATGAAGTAAAAAGTATTATTAAAACATCTTACAGGTGTCCCACACAATGAGTTGGCCAGATGCACTAACACAGTTAAACCAGTTTTGGTACAAAATGAGCATAAACCTTTACTAGAGATGTCTTGATGCGTGCTCAATCATCCAGGTAGGTAAAACTTCCAAAGTTGATTCTGTTCATCAACTTTGGAAGCTTTACTAGAGATATTGGAAAAGTTAAGCTACATGCCAATGTTTCAGATAGATATCACAGTGGTGTCCTAATAGCAATCATGTTTCATTTTTCCAAAAATTCTATGAGGTCCACCATGGGCCTACAAAAACAAGAGAGCAATAAATACAGAAGAAGAACCTTATTTTTAGTTGTCCAAAGGTGCAGCCAGAAACCCCACTGCAAGACTACCACAGACAAACTTCAGATAACTTGAGTTATTGATGTGAACCGCTTGAAGTAATAGCCCAAACACTCCCTGATGATTACATTATTAGTTCTTATTCTGAAATTGAAGTTCACCCTCTAGTCTCCAGTAGAAAGTTCGGCCCTATGTGTGACCTCCATCAATCATGCCAGTGGTACTCACATTGTTAAGTAGCTTAGAAAGCTGTGTAAACTGATGTAGGGGGTTAACCCTACATTAAATCCTGATCAGGCAGGCTGAGGGGGTCCTGCTGTAGTAGCACCCTTGCCCAACCATGCAGAGAGAGCTAACACTTTGTGTGTGTTCACTGATTGGTTTAATGGGATAGAAAGAGTGGCTACATCTGGAATGCCTCCTAAAAACAGCCATGACCTCCTTGGATGAGAGGGATTACAAGCTGTGGGAGAAGAGGGACCTTTCTTCACAGAGGGAGCAGATCTTGCGGTCAGAAATGCTGATCAGCAACACCACAGGGTCAAAGCCTGGAAGAGGGGAACTTTTAGATTCTACCCTCTACAGTTTTCTGCAAATGGAGGCTTTATGATGCTTACAAAGACCCCTGGCTCTAGTCTGACTTAACCACAATGGAAATGCTGAGGGGGAATGGAGGGGGACACAGCATTTAGGTCTTTAGCTCAGAATCTCTATAATGGTGTCTTAGACCAAATAAAATGAGAGAACATTAATAAAAATCTGTGCCACTGTAACGTGCTAAGTAAATTTCAAGCATGCGTTGTCACAGCAGGAATCTATGTGCTATGCTTGGCAGTGATCTATCCCTTTAGTTAAATTGGACCACATGCAGACAAAAGTGAAATATATGGCAGTGAAAGGGTGTGCTGTTGGAACTCTAGTCCTCTGACTGACTTTTAATTTACACGCTGCCAACATGAAGTGGGGAACAGAATGAGAAAAATGTGTAAACCTGTTTTTTTAAACCGCAAATTAAACGCTTCTGGAAAGAGAATGTGAAACTCTTGTCATGAATCAGGCGGCTCCATACCAGGTACAGCTGTGTGGTCCTGAGACAAATTTCTGCATGCAGTAAGTCACACGCAGAGATGGTGGTAGAACACACACATTGTAAAAGACATGATTATCCATCATGCCTTACACACTCAAAGGAAATATTTTATGCCTTAACTGTGATGGTGACATTGTGACCAAAAGAAGAGATATGGTGACTTGCAAGTGAGGGCCAGTTTTTAAGTTGAAGTGTCTGAAACTGAGGTCTGCTCACTGTCCATTCAGCAGCAGACTACTCCGGTTAATTGCTCTGCTTTAATTAAAAAGCTTCCCATGAACACAGATCTAATCAGATCAGAGAATAACAATGACAGGCAATTAGAGCTGCACACTAAATCTTAGCCCTTTGTGAGGTCTTGCTGCAGCACAATTTTAGCATGCGACCGGTATGTGTGTGGGTGAAATATTGCAAGGGTTTTAAACTTCCACGGAGAGAACAATAATTGGCACACAATATTGATTATAGTCAGCTGCATATTCTATGTATTGTATCGCAGTCACAGAAAAGAATGTGGGCTCCAGTATTAAGCCAATTCAAAACATATTTGTAAGAAAAGAAGCGTCGTTTGTAAAGTGTAGAGTGAACACTGGTTGTTAAACAGGGACAACAAGAGCAAAGATGGAAACAAAGTCTATAAAAAGTATACATACTTCGTTACTGTACATAAGTATAGTTTTCTATACTTTACTTTTCTGACTATTTATTTTATTGACAATTTTTTACTTCTACTTCGTACATTTTAACACAAATATCTCAACTTTTGACACCTTACAGCTTAAAAACAGGCGCATTACTTTAGGTTTTATGTATTTGAGGGGACTTACTGATTATTTCGTGTCACTGATGCCTTCTGGGCATCAAACCAATTTGAACCTAGATGGAGGGGACAAAAACACATACAAAATAATCCAACTAGTGCATCCATTGCGGGTGATTATCTGGCATTAAGAAGCAGAGACGAACCAGGCAAAAAACATAATTTATGCACTATACTCGTTTTTCTGTTTAAGAGTGGAGGTTAAGCCACTCATCTACAATATAGACAACAGCAAATAAAGGTGTTTTTTTTGTCTGATTCATTTTTCTTTGATTGTGTTCATAATGGTTGTTCAAGCTGAGTACACCAACTAATATAACTAATGTTGTTGAAATAAAGTTCCTATTCCCATGTATTATTATTTTATATTTTATTAATGTGACATGAGGCTCAGTTAGCTTTGCACAAAAATAGCTGTTAGAAATATCCTTCATACTTTTTACTTTTATACCTTGAGTACATTTCAGAGCCTGTACTTGGTCTCTTCTACTTGAGTGAAGAAGTTGCATCAGTACTTTTGCTTCTACCAGATTCTCTTTTTAAAACAAGTATCTGCCTTGGAGTAAGGGATGTGTGTACTTTTGCCACATCTACCACTCGGCTGCCATCTGGGCAGTTATTTTAAAGCCCCGTCTAAATTAACTGGGAGAGACTAGTGGTCACTTGGAACTGATAGCACTCAAAAAATTGTGCTGACACACAGCTGTAACAGTCGTAAATCCTTGTCTCTGTGTGTCAGTGCTACACCACCACTAACAACAAAAAAAGTACCTTCAGATGCTCTCTTCTATTCTCCCAAGGGGTTGCCATAGAAGATTAATCCACACTGGTAATTTGGCAGAGATTTTATGCTAGATACCCTTCCTGACACAACCCTCCATGGTGAGGGGGGCTTGTGACCCCACCTGGAATCAAACCAGGGACCTTTCCCTTGTAAGGCTAATGTGTAAACCACTACACTGAGGGACACACTATCACTAACAACAACTTGGCTAATATTTTCTTTCACTTTGGCTCTTTGGGAGCCACAAAACTCTCCGACTGATTTCTACTCTGGATTATTTGAGTGTCATGTCTCTCTTATAATGTCTCAGGATGAAACACGAGAAAAAAGAGTTTTTGAACATAAACTCTGTCTGAGCTGCAACCAGACAAAAAAGGGAGAACAGTCAAGGATTTCAAAGAGGAATGATCCTGCAAAATAAAATACTTAAGTATTGTATGTAATCCACAAGGGTAATGTAGACCCATATGGGGGATGGGATTTGATCATTTGCAGTACTCGATAAACTGCAGATGAATGGGTAAATAGGAAACTGGAGTAGTTTCACAGTTGTAGCAAGTTTGTTTAAATGATTCATGCATGTAGTTCCACTGGTTCTAAAGCTGAAAGTCAGATGTTGAACAGCATTTGGAATTCGGGAAGAAAAAATCTTGTAAAGTAAACCAGAAAAATCATTTTCCACTGACTGGACTACATCTCTGGAGCTTTTTATATAGGATCTAATTTTTCCAGTTTGAATTTCATGAAACAATAAGAGGCGATGCTGCTGTGTTTATACAAGTTCCTACCTTGTCCCATAATGCAACGATTCCCAGGTTCGTGTTAGTGTGAGGCCGCTGGATTATTGCTGGTACAGTACTGCATGACATTGAGCTCAACACTTGACAAAATGTGAAAATGAGACCTAATAAATAAACTGGAGTATGTAGCTGTTAGAAAACAGGTTCTGCAAAGCCCAGTGCTGTCTGTCCTAATAAAAGCAAAAATTGGCAGAAAGAATGAAAAGAAAGACACAAAAAAGTTAGCCAAGGCATTTATAGAGGTTAGCCAAGTGTCAAAAGTGTAACTTTTGGCTCTGCTAAATATAAACCACCAACAAAACATTTGAGTTGAGCAATATAAGTAAGATTAGCGGAGAGTTTGTTTCCACATGAGCTTTTATAGCACTAATGGATTACTTCTGTGTTATTTGGCTTCACAATTCAGGTGTTTACAAATGATAAGAAAGGCATGCAACAAGCATATTTTGGAACCTCCCTCATTTTCCAAGCAACAGAAAATACAATAAAAAACAAAACCTGATAACAGTTTAAACCACAAGACATGCTTCAAATGTCTTCTTGTCAGTATTTTATGACAACCTGTGTTTAATGGGGGTCATTGGAAGAGTGCAATTATGTCTAAATCAAACCCACAGAGTTCTGTGTGCTACATGCAGAGAGTTTACGATTTGTCTTCAGAGCACACTCATAAAAATAAGTTATCTTTGTGCAGCTCTGTGGTATGAGCTCATCATACTTGTGTTATGTTTACTAGGCAAGGGAGCTTTTCTGTGTTTTTGGAAAATGTCACTGTTCAGTGTGGATTTAAAGTTTGAATGTCAGGGAAAAAAATACTATGAGGAAGTAGGTGATTTTCTAACTCCCTACGTCTCTGATGTTTTCTTGAATTTCTGTAAATATTTCTGCATCATTTCTGTCAACATTGTGCAATGTTAATTTTTCTTATCTTATGTAACAATATGTGAGCACTTGTACATAGCTGTTCAAAACTGCACAACAGTAAGATGGCTGTCTACATTGGTAATGAAAGGCATCTTACTTTAAGCTTATCTGAATCAAAGATTAAATCCTGCAGTGTATAATAAGGACTGCTGGACATGGTTTGTCCTGTTGGGGGTATATTTTCTCATTTTTAATAATTTACAATCAAATGATGGATGTATGTTTAAAAACAGGGAGCCAACAATTTCAGTCGTTTGAGAGATCACCTGAACTAAAATCAAAAACAGCAGTAGTTTAAAGCTTTGATGCTTTAGCACTCTCCAAAGCAAAAAAGTTTTGGGTTTGTACCTCTGTGTTAGCCCTGCGAGGGTTCGGCAACATATCCTGAGTGTACTCTGCCTTTGCCCAGTGACAACTTGGATATTTCAAAAGACACAGATAACAAGTGATTAGAAGCACAACCTTGGTCTCTCCATCCAAATTAGCTGTGATGTTTATAACCACAGTCAATGCTGTGGTGTGCTGGGGCAGCAAACTGAGAGTAGTGGACACCAACAAACTCAACTAACATGGTGGGTATGGAGATTGATTCTCTGACAGTGGTGTCAGAAAGGAGGATGCTGTCCAAGTTAAGGACAATATTGGACAAGCTTTCAAATGCTCAACAGGCACAGGAGCATGTTGAGCAGCAGACTTATTTTGCCATGATGCACCACCGAATGCCACAGGAAATCCTTCTTGCCTGTGGCCATCAAACTTATGGCTTATATAGTGCTTTTCTTCTCTAACTGAGCACCTAAAGTGCTTTTTACTACAAGCCTCATTCATCCATTCACACACATTTATACAACACCTTATTCTACGCCTTTAAGCACATTTTAACGATCGTGCACACATTCGCACTCTGATGTCTTGCCCAAGAACGCGCTGCACTACCTCCTGACTCACAGCCACACCCAAAGACTGTAGTAATGTTTGTAGAAAACATGGACCACCTAACGGCTCCCCAAAAGTAAAGCCAAGACAGCTCTATCACGCCCTGCTGTCTGGCTTCAGTACAGGTCTTAAATCTCAGAGGACAAGGTCAAAATAAAAATAAAAAGTTCATCTCAGATAATTTTTTTCCAAAGATAGTTTGTGCCATTTAAGTAGTTCTTTTCATACTGACTAGGGTTCAAAGGTTCTCCTTTCTCACAGGTTTGTTTTGAATTACTAATTTGATCCTGTAAAATTAGGGAGTAACCTCACAATCTGGCATAAGTCTGTTCATGGGTGTTTTATACGTATGTCCCAGAGAGTGTGTGGGTGGGAGTTAGATACACTGACTCCATCCCAAATCACTGTTGTACAGACTCTGGCTCTAACATCACAAATGACAGCTCCCACAAATGAGAAATTTTGGCGTCACTTATGTACAATAGGTGGAAGTGGAGCCAGGTCATTCATGTTTTCTACAGTCATTGTCCTGTAGGTGCAGTTTGTGGATGGCCCAATACTTCTGTCTATATATGTGAGTTCTTGTTTTGCTGAGTTCAGTTCTTGTTTAAGAAAGCAGCATTTCTGAGTAGTGGTGTTGTTAGTTTATTTCTTTTTTAGGGCCATTTATTTTATAATAGTTTTTCATTCCTTAGTATTTTTGAATTAATTTTTATAATATTTTGGGGTAAAATAAAACCTTGTTTTTAAACATAACAACTGTGTGCCTTTGGGACTGCTTGGTCACTTACATCTTGTAATGGCCATTACAAGATGTTCAGACACATGAGAAATGGCCATTACATCTTGTAATGGCCATT
>VUQH01000631.1:3133-14280 GCA_015106775.1 Etroplus canarensis | reverse complement strand
TTTGAATTAATTTTTATAATATTTTGGGGTAAAATAAAACCTTGTTTTTAAACATAACAACTGTGTGCCTTTGGGACTGCTTGGTCACTTACATCTTGTAATGGCCATTACAAGATGTAATGGCCATTTCTCATGTGTCTGTGTTCAGACACATGAGAAATGGCCATTACAAGATGTTCAGACACATGAGAAATGGCCATTACATCTTGTAATGGCCATTTCTCATGTGTCTGTGTTCAGAGGTTTAGCTCCAACCTGCATGGACTTGTCCAAAAGCAGAGACAAGGCTTCAAGAGAGATTAATGTCTTCACAAATCCAACACCGATGATACCATCCAGGGATGTACTCCTGAAACGAAAGTGGTCATAAGAAGTCTTTGTGTCTTGCTCTGGATGTGCTCAGAATTCTTAGACCACAACAAAGAAGTGCAACATGAGTTGGTTCTTTCAAATACTTTGCTGGTATTGGCCTGTAACAACAACGAGGTGACTTCAGGGCATTTGGTACATGCAGGACTGATTTACAAAAAAGAGATTGTTAGCTTTGGAAATAAATGCACAGTACTCTGCAAAAGTCGTAGACCACTCCTCATTTTTAATATTTTGCTGGGAAAACGGAAAATAGGTGCAACAATTCATTGAAAAATATGAACATAGAATGGAAATACAGTACATAAGGTATATGGGTGTGTGCAATTCTAACCAACTTGATAGTCAATATCTTATTCTTCAACACAAACTGAACCCTCTTAGGCAAGCGTTATGGTAATTTCTTCAAGCAGTCGTCAGGAATAGTTCTCTGTCATAGTCCCCTGCCTTCCTGGCCTGCATTGCTCTGTCTTTCTTTCACTCTGCTCTCTATCCCTCTCACTCTGCTCTCTATCACTCTGTCTTTTTGGTTTGGGCAGCTAATGACGTTCTTGATTCCAGGTGCCTGTGAATCAGGGTGGAGTCCTGTCACCTGTGGCTAAGGTATTTAATCCCTGCTGATGCCAGAAGACTCCACCAGAGCGTAAACTGCAGTTAGAGTAGTAAACTAGGCCTGTGATCTGTCTGTAATCTGTCATGCGCTCCTGTCATTCTGCCTCAAATCTGCGTGCTCTCCTCTCGGGACTGCTGCCCTGCTCTGGACTCTCTAACCTGCCTGACCCACTCTCAACCTCCTAAGGAATAACTCACTCAGAAAGGGCCAATGCTGCCTGCCTGCCTGTCACCTGTCTCTGTTCAGTAAACCCTTGTGACTTTTATGCCTGAGTTCAGTCTGATCTGTGGGTCCAAACCTCTGAAACCTGACAGTTCTCTGGGCTTTTTGAAGGACATAGCTCTTCTTTGGATGTTGGCTTAAGACCTGTTGCCACTGATTTTCAGTGCAGTGTGTAATTTGGCATACCTCAACTTTCTCTCTGTTTCCCTTTCTTAAGAATGGCTATTCGACATCCACCCTTCTATTGAGGCCATTTCTGACGAGGCTTCAGCAAACAATAGATGGATCAACTGAATGGCTAGATACATTTCTCAGGTCCTGTGTTAGATCTTTGCTGGATTTTTCCCTGTTTTTTAAGGACTTGACTTTCAGATGCTGATCATCTGCTACAAATAGTTTTTTAGGCACTTTTTTCTGTCCTCCACCTGTCCAATTTCCTTATTTATTTTTTTCATTTTAGAGTATAGTGTCACTGGACAGAAAATGGATGAAAAAGCAGCCAATATCCAAAGAAAAACTTCGAACCACCTTCAGAAAACCTGGGAAATATTGCTCAAGACCACTTTAAAAATTAAAGAAAGTCTGGCTCCTTGGAAGCAAAATGTAAAGAAATGAGGGGTGGCCTAAGACTTTTTGCACAATACTGTATTTGTCTAAATCATTTGAAGTTAGTCTTAAATCCCATGGAGCATTTCTGATAAGTACTTGAGAGACTGTTCAGTGTAAACAGACCATTTCACAAAGAACTACTTGAGCTGAGTAGAAATAATTATTCAGTGATAACTTTCAAGAAATGCTTATGACTGAGTGGTAAAAATAAGCCCTACATGTAAATTCTCAGGTGCAAATGGTAATAAGCAACACAGCAAAATGTGTCAATTTTATACTAGGAGCTTAAAATTCCCTTAAACTCTGTCTTTCATTTTATGTCTTTCACAACTCACCAGTCTTATCCATGAATGACAAGAAGTTGGTAACGAAGCAGAATGTGGCCTCAGCTCTCAATGAAAAACAGATTTTTTTTCCTGCCTGCTTGTGTGCAGATACACAAACACTAAATAAAAACCACAAGCAAAGAAAACGGAGAAAGGAGACTCTCCTTCGTGGGAACAAGAGAAACACTGGCTTGTGTGGTCGTAATAATGAAGCAGAGGCTGCCATTTCAACAGCTGCCCTTTGCTGTGGTTCTGTAATAATGTTACTTTATGTATTTTATGAATTTATTTGAATCTAGAGGGAACAGAGCCAAAGGAGACTGTGCAGTTTAATTTGATGTGTGAGACCATGTTACTATGTACACGCATGTGTGCAGTGCAAGTATAAGTGAGCGCATGTGTATTTCTAGTGTGATTCCTTTGTGATGAATAAAACCATCTGTTTCTATTGAATAGTGGCCAGAAACCCCGCATACCCAGGGGAATCACGGTGTAACAGATCACTGAGTACAGAGTTACCTAACATTGCCTGACCATCCACTGTCCACTGTGCTTCCTCTGAAGTAACTATTGGTCTTCTCTCAAAACAACTGAATAGCATTATTTCTTCCAGTGAATCACCAGAAACTGCCCACAGAAACTCATGCATAGTAACTAAGCACCCCTCAATAAAAATATTTGTATCCCATTGAAGGACAACAAAATCCCCTGAAGTGCTTTTAGGTGCTTATGTAGTGTAAGTGAAATGAAGATGAACTACCCTCATATGTAGCATTATTAGTATACTATAAATTACTGAATACACCTACAGTTTTGCACTGATGTATAATGTACCACTGAAGTCGCTTACAGGACTAGTAATAGTTTTTTTTCTCTCCATGTTATATTCTGTAAGCACTACATTTTGATCTATAATCCACAGTCTGGCTCTGATTTCATTCAATTACTCTTTTAGGGTAAGTTCTAATTAGTATTAATGCGGTTTTGTATTAACCATATATCAAGCAAAGGACTAAAAGGTACAGCATCTTCTCAGCTTGAATTAAATACTGATGTAAAAGAGCTGTGAAAGAAATGAGAAGTATTCTTTTCATCAGTAATAAAAAGAAACTAAATCTACAGTAAACAGGGCTCACGGGGGTTACTTTATGTTGTGGTGCATATTGCAATTCATCATAATGTGTAAAAAAAACAACTCTTAAGCTATGTACTGTGATGACTTAATCAGATAGTAACACACAGTCCACAGCTAAAAGCCCATGGCAAGCTTTCAGCTCTGGCAATCAAGCTGTGATTGCAAGTATGATTAAAAAAATAATGCTAAAGAGTGGATAATTAGTATGCAAAGACATCTGACCTCTGCACAGAGGCTGTATTTAAAAAGCTCTTTTCTTCTTTTTTTGGTCACATACTGTAAACCCTACCCCCTACACCTTCAGGATAGATAGATAGATAGATAGATAGATAGATCTTATACTATGTTCTAAACTACGATTTTTGCAAGCATTTGCACAGAACAGGGTATCAACAGTCAGACATATCAGTTTGATGCACAGTCCAATGATGCAGAAAAATGTACTTATATAAAATTTTTTCAGTGCGCTTACACTCTATCAGTTCATGAGACAGCAACATATGTCATTTGCATTTTTAAAGGCTGTAAGTATGGAAACACATGCACTCAGTATCTCATGGGATCTGCACGTTTCAGGTCTCCCTGTTCCCGAAGCTCTCTTGGAGCTTATCTTTCCACTAGAGGACCCTACACCAAATTTTGCTGGTGCACCAAAATGTATTTTTAATATGAAATCCTTTCACTCGTTAACAGCTCCTTGGCTCAAAGACTTCAGGGACCCACTAATCATTCAACAAAATATAAAAGTACCAAAAAACTTAGTGGGCATGAGTATGCAGATTAAGTTTGAATATTTATCAATGAAAATTAATTTGGACCGCTGGACAAAATAAATTTATGTGTAAATTATCTGTAATGTGATTGATCTTTCTCAGAACAGTCAAATCTCAAACTGCCAAAGAACTGATTTCAAATTTCACCCACAACTCTGTTCTGGGATCATCTTGGATTTTCTGGTCCAGCGTGGACTTGCTAAAACACCTTCACATTTCAAATGTTTAAATACAAGTTTTAAAAGCATGTATTTGCCTTTGTTTGATTGTTCAAATTTATTTGTAGATTTTTTTTTTTTTTTTGCATTTGCATATACTTCCAGTCTACTAATTAGAATGCTTTGTTTGAATCTAAATTTTTTTTTAAGTCTGTGTCTTCATGTGGAGACTTTTTGATTTTCTTTACAGTTATTTTAATTGGTCATGCTTTAGCAGATTTTTTAAAATCTTATTAAAACATTTTAATAAGATTTAATAAGATAAAGTAGTGTCCCAGAAGTGTAGTAGCTTACACATTTGCCTCACAAGCGAAAGTTCCCTAGTTCGATTCCAGGTAGGGGGGGCACAAGTCCCTCTCACCATGGAGGGTCGCAACAGGAAGGGCATCCGGTGTAAAACCTCTGCCAAATTACTAATCCTGCGGTGACCCCTTGGGGAGAATACAAGGGTGCAGCAGAAGGTACATTCAACATATTTTTATCAAGTTGTTAGAAAGCCCCAGCACTTTCTTCCAGGCTCACTGTGGTTTCTGAAAAGAATGTATTCCTCAGTTAAACCAGTATAACCCTTTTTGTTGGGAGGGGGGCATTTGAGATCAAGTATGCTGTATAGCCAATTTATTATTATTTTGTTAGTGTTATTATTACGCTTTACATCATCGCCTCCAATAGGCAGTGAGGCTGTATACTCAGTTGCGTTGAGTCGCTTCTTTGGAGGCTGGAATGTAAATCCAGGGGGATTAGTGAGAGCACGCTGAGCTGGAAACCCTTCAGTAGCTCTCCAAGGGGTCTCTGCCTTAGTGCGTAAAGTTGGGAAGGGGACTCCGGACGCACTGCGCAGTACTGACTATCCTATAGGCTCCATGTGCGTCATCTCTGCGGGATACTTGACAAGGATTTCTGATATTTTGATAGCACCACCCGCGCGGGTCACTGACAGATGAAAACAGTGGGGTTTCGCGGATGTTAAGGAGTTTTCACACGGACAGATCATCTGTCCCGGAGCGCAAAGGGGGACATGGGTCAACTTTATGGTGCGACTCTTTTGCCATTTGGTGCCATCTGTGTTGTTTTCCTGTGGGGATCTGGAGCCAGCTCTATCAGGACAACGCTTGCAGTGGACACCTCGGGGTAAGTCTCAAGGAGGATCGCAAATATATAAATATTTATTAATATTGTTAATGAGTGTGGCGATGAAACCACGTCACCCGCGTTCATAATTAAGGGACGAAGTGATTGTGCTCGTTTTCATCATGAAATAAAACAAACAGAAGTGCGTACATTTTCAAAAAGAACGCTCCTTTTAAATATTACCATTTGTTCAACGCTCTTCAGCGGCTTTCAGGACTGACGCGCGTCTGAAGTTCTGCGAGCTTCTTGGCACCACTTGGTCCACTCATTAAATTTGCTTCGGCATTTAATTTAACCCCAAAACAATTTAACCTCAAAACAAGCACTTCATTGTCACATTAGCACACGGTGCCAAAAGCCATAACAGAGTTTAGTCTAGGTTTTATTGGTTGGGAAGCCTCTCACGGAGACCTCCGGATGAACCGCTGCAGCGCGTCTAATCTAATGTGATTTCTCAAGGAAATGCAAAAAAAGCAAAGGGAAGGTTGAAATGGCTGAAATCGGTCGCGGTGAGGAGAGCCAAATGTTGCTTGCGCTCAGACATAACATGACAGATGCTGTTAAGGTGCCCGGAGAGAGTAGGTCAGGGGGTGAGGAGTGGATGGGGAATGGAGCACATGATCCCAATATTCTGTGGAAGACAAGAGGAAACCACTTAGAGGTAAACCGCTGAGCAACAGGTTAAACTCCGGATAATTAACCACACTCTCTTTTGTCCAACTACACTATAAAAAAAAGAAGAAAATCACATTATAGCTTCAGATTTATGTTTCCAGGATATGGTATGCGTTCATTCATTTTGTAACAGGGAAATGGAAATAATCTACCGCTGTGATTGATGGCCCTTCTGCTCAAGCACATTAGTAGCTGTTATAGTGTTAATAATGGCTGTGCACACAGGAAATATGACTGTACTGAAATATTAGTCTGTTTCTTTGGCTGTAAAGTTTACATAAAAATGTCAGACTAGTTATTTTGGATTATACTTCACAGTATTTATTGTTATGGTATGCACTTCATCTTTTTACCAATACTTTTCTCACAGTTGGCAGTTTCATTGCCATTAGCAACAACGGAGGCACTGATTTTAAATAAAATTACTGACTTATTTTACAGCCCTACTCTGTACATATCCTGGTCATTATTCCACAATTACCAGGAGAAATCTAGTCAGTCACATCTGTAATTATTTTAAAATGTAGAGCTGAAATTAGCAATATAATTTCATTATTGATTATTCTGCTGATTAGTGTTCACAGGCAGTTGATTCGTAATTTGGCTCATTAAACAGAACAAAGAGAACAAACAGCAGTCATGAAGTTATCAAATAGCATGCTGTGTCCAGCAGACACTCACAAATCAATACCTACTTTGTTCACAATACAAAAGTATGAAACAGGGGAAAGAGGCCTATCATCCTAGTGGAGAGGCTGCAACAATAAACAGCAGAATCATTTTCATATATTCTTTCAAAATTTCGTTAAAGTAAACTCTCAAATATCAGTGTCAATAGTGGACTCAGATCTGTAATAATTCCATGTATGTGTAAACTTGCAGGTTAGGTTTATATTAGTAATTCACATCATGGTACCTTAGAGCAACACTTAACCCCTTTGGTATAAAAAGTATGGGGGAACTCCATGCTCAGCCTAAACTGAGATCCCCCTATTTTACATCCAACCCTGGATCTGTTTTGCTTGTAATTCCCCTCATTTCTCACTCTCTGCTTTATGAATGTGTGGCTTAACATTGCTGGAAAACAGTGTCAGTCAATCACATCTGCTCTCATTCCCCTGTGCCTTTCTTCACTTAGGATGGAGTGTCCTGATAATAAAATCTTGACGGTGGAATATCCCTGCATTAGGGCTGGTGGGAAGAACAGCACTTGTTTCAGGTAAGTTGTGTAACTGTCCCTTGGATCACAGCTGTGGTTTCTCCGTTGGTCTCTGAGGGCCTAAAATGTCTTGACCACTGAGTAAAACAGCAGCCAGTTACTGTATATCATACATTTATATCTAATCAGCTGACTGTTTTTCCCAGAACAGCAATTTGCTCAAGGACACTTTGACAGGATGAGTGGCTGTTAATGCCTGTAGGGAGAATTGAACTTGAATTATTCTTGGGTTATGGAATGGTTTCTGCAACCACTTAACCACTCTGCTGTGTCATTTCCACAGCTCCACATAGCTGATCCCCTTTTGGAAATTCTGCATATCCACTTGGGAGAGAAAAATATAAATTTCCTTAAGGCCATTACACAGACTAAGTGATAATCTTCACTGAAGATTCCTTCTGTAAATGTGACATCATTTGTCAGCAGCAGCTACCTTTTCAAAACTAATTTTTTAAACTTGTAGTCCTCATTCACTTTGGTAACTGCTACAGACTAAGTGGACAATGTCAGTGTTTAGCAACACTGATATTACTTTTCTCTGCAGTTTCCATCTGTACTGAGCTGATTTCCACTGGCCTGGCTCTGTGACAGTAAAACAGAACATGAACTTTCTCAGCTTGGTTCCCGAGCTAAAACATTTAGGAAAGACATCCCCCTCGGGGAGTGAGGCCTGTACTTTAACCTAAAAAGTAGAAGCAGCCTGACAGGAGAGGATGTGATTAGCTATTTTTATTAAACTGTATCCATTCAGAGGGACAACAAGCTCTTTAATTACCAACACCAAATTTGGTTGAGCTATTGAATCAGCAATGAACAGAGGCAGTTTTTATGTAATATGTACAAGGGGGGGAGTAAAGTGCAGCAATGATTAGAGGAAAATACGGGGCAGTCTTTTAAAGTTATGACATATTATTTGAAGTAACTGGCCCCTCTTGCTCTTCTTTCTTTATTATTTACAGTGTCCTGAAAAGGTTTGATATTGTATCCTAGTGTTATGAAACAAAGGTTATGCAGACATTATGGCAGGTTATAAGACTTTCAGCTCATGATTTATCACACACAACAGGAAAATGTTAATGCGGATCACTCATTTTGACATTGAGATAACTTTCTTCTAAAGCCAAACTTTGGCTGAGATTTGTTTGTTGGCGTAAGAATATCTTTTAATAAATGAGGCACCAGGTCTGGTGTGAGGCCAGACCATGTGATCTGTTTACTTTCAAGGTTAGACTGTAACAGGCTCTGTGTCTTGTTTAATTTTTGGCTCTGGGAGAGATGTGTGGTGCTGGAAGAGGTGGATTAGATGAGGTTGTATTTTCCTTGCCATAGTTCTCTTTGTGCTCTGTTCAGCACAGACCTGGATCAAAAAGATTTCACAAATGACTTCAGGGGAAACCAGATTGATCCATTGTGTGTGAATAAAAATTACCTTCAGTTCAGTTTTAGTGAGGGCTGGCGTTGTCCAGACATAACTAATGAATAACACACCATATGTTTCCATTTGTTGAGGTAGACTGAATCACATCTGAGGACACTCACTTATCTGGCTAAATTTCTTTTTTATTGTCCATCATCAAGATTGTCCATCTTCAGTGTTTTATCCATTTCTCTAGACAAATGCTGTTAGTTACCATTGCTCTGTGTGTCAGGCTTACACATGCGCAGACTATTGTGTAAGCCTGACACACAGAGCACTTGGCTTCAGCTTTGTCTTATTTTTTGTCACCATCTGTTAGGCTTGACCAGTGAAGCTAGAAATGGCTGGTGTTGTGATAAACAAAGATGTTCTAGAATGCTGGAGGTCAAAGTACTGCAGTGTGTTCCCCTTGTACTGATAACATGTACAGTCACGTGAGAAAGAATGTTTTAACATAGTCCTGTGAAAAACTTAGTACACTCTTTGTACTTCCTTAGGAATTAAGAGGGTAAGTAGCAGTCAGGTGCTGCTAATTTAAATGCAATTGATTAACTGTGAGTACTCACACTCTGGGGCAGAGGTACTCACATATAGAGGTACTCACACCTCTATAAAAGCAGAAGTTTTGGCACTTTGCTGGTCTGGAGCATTCAGGTGTTTGTTCACACAATGCCACAATCTTCCCAGGAGTGGATGTCCCAGCAAATTCACCCTAAAGTCAGACCATGCAACGCTCAGAGAAACTGCAAAAACACCCAAAAGTTACATCACACACTCTACAGGCCTCAGTTAGCATACTAAATATTAAAGTTGAAGACAGTACAATTAGTAAAAAGACTGAACATATATAGCTTGTTTGAAGAAATTCCAGAAGAAAGCCTCTTTTCTCCAACAGGAATGTATGTGTATGGCTTCCGTTTACAAAATTGCAATTCAACGAACCACAAGACTTCTGGAACAATGTGACCAAAGTGGAGATGTCTGGCCACAAAGCACAGCACCACATTTGGTGAAAACCAAAAGCAGCATATCAGAGCACAAAGACCTCATGCCAACTGTCAAGCACGGTGGTGGAGGGGGGAGTGATTTGGGTTTGTTTTGCAGCCGCACGACCTAGGCACCTTGCAGTCATTGAGCCCAACCTTGAACTCAACCCAAAGTGTTCCAGTGCCAAATGCGGCCGCCTGACAACTTGGCTGATATCGGATCACACTACAGGACACCAGCAAATCTACAACAAAATGGCTAAAAAAGAAAAAGAATCAAGATGTTGCCCAATAAAAGTCTAGATCTCAACCTTTTCAAAATGCTGCTTTGGGACCTTAAGAGACCTGTGCATAAGCAAATGCTTGTAAACCTTGTAAACCTTAATGAACTAAAGCAACATTGTACTAAAGAGTGAACCAAAATTCCTCCTCAGTGATGCAAGAGACTGATACAATCACATAGAAAAGAATTGCTTCAAGGTATTGCTGCTAAAAATGTGCTGTACTTAATGTTTCACATGATTTCAAAGAGTCTTGTCAAAACTTTCTTTTTCACATTAGTGTATTACAGCCATTTTTATTCCCCAAAAGGGCAGAATAGAGCATATAAAATGACAGCTCCCATATTGTGAGGTCCTGGGTGAGATTGGCTCAGTCGTTCAGAAAACACTTTGTTTTATTGCTTTTTACACCACTTTATCTGTTCCTAGGCTGTAAACATGCTTATTTCTGTTGTAAAGTTGGACCTTTTAACCATTTGGGCATAGACTCTAAAAGGTTCCAAAACATGAATTAGTGCATCAAACAGGTAATGGTCTGCAGGGGCTGACTCCTCTGGTTGCAAAAATAAGTCTAATTGTATAGAAGTCTATAGGAAAATGACCCCGCTTTATTTATTCTTCCATCTAGCCATTCATTTTCTTAATTGATTGTTCAATTAGGGTTGTAGAGGACCTGGAGTCTATCCTAGCTCCCGCAGTGCAAGAAGTGGGGTAAACCCTGAACAGGTCATCAGTCTATTACATGGCTAACACAACGACACAAACAATTCACACATACAGGCAATTTTAAATCACCAATTAGTCTAATATGTAGCCTAAAATGCAGTTTCCTCCCACAGTCCTTTAGATTTTCACCTATAGAGGAAAGTGCATAGCTCTTAAGTGACGGTGCTAAGCCCCATTCTTGGTTTATTACCTCAGTAAACACTTGACTGATGAGTTTGTGGTCTTTGGGGCTTGTAACCACAGGCAGCCTTTTCCTCTGTTTTCTGAAACAAATCCCATGAAGCTCAGTGTTTATGGACCTCAATGTCTAAAAACCACCCAGAGTGGACAGATTATTTGGACCAATGCTGTTCTCACTGATGTCATTTCTCTCTGACCTATTATATTTAAGAAGGTGTGGGATTTATAATATGAGCACTGAAAGAAATAGCAGAAGAGAAAGCTTTT
>VUQH01000626.1:0-25005 GCA_015106775.1 Etroplus canarensis | reverse complement strand
CGTGAAGTTCGCTGGAGTCGGATGTAGTCCAGCTTATTGTCCAGGGAGTAGACATTGGATAGGATGATGGAGGTTAGCGCCTGCCGGCTAGGGTTTGTTCTTAGCCTAGCACGGACACCCGCCCGCTTCCCATGCTTCTGCTTCCTCGAGCACCGCTTGCGATGACGTCCCTCTCAGTTACCGGCATCAGGCAACGCCGCGGTCTGAAGGTCTGGTCCACATAGCAAGCCGAGGTTACGTAGATTGCTGAGTACATCCTCGTGCAGGTTGCCTGCATGACTTCTTAACTTGAGCATGGTCTGGCGGTTGTAAACATGGACACCGCTGTCTTTGATGGCCATGCAGTTGAGAGTCGGGCTAGACAAGGATAATTATACCAGTATTAAGGTATAATTACAAGGATAAAGCACCTTTTTCAGCTCCTGGATTGGCCGCTGCGTGCTACCGCGCCGCCATCTTGAGCATCTTGAGGATCAGCTCTGTGTGCCATCTTGTTTGCAGTGGTGATGGACAGGTTGACAAATGATTTCAGGCAGGAGTCTCCATGCTCTATGATGTTCGCAGACAACACTGTGATCTGAAGTGACAGTAGGGACGAGATGGAGGTATGCACTGGAGAGAAGAGGAGTGAAAGTCAGTAAAAGCCGGGCAGAGTACATGTGCATAAATGAGAGGGAGGCAGGTGGAATGGTGATGATGCGAGTAGAGATAGTGATAGTGGATGGAAAAGAGTGCAGGCAGGGTGGAAGGGGTGGTGATGAGTGTCAGGGGTGCTTTATGAAAGAAAGATGGTAGCAAGAATGAAAGGGAAGGTTTATTAGACAGTTGTGAGGCCTGCTATGATGTATGGTTTGGAGATGTTGGCACTGACTAAAAGACAGTGAATAGAGCTGGAGGTGGCAGAATTTAATTTTCCCCCTTGGAATTAATAATGCATTCTGGTTCTGATTCTGAAGATGCTAAGATTTTTGCTGGGAGTGACCAGGATGGATAGGATTAGAAATGCGTACATGAAGACTATTGCTCAAGACCACTTTAAAAAATGACAAGAAAGTCTGGCTCCTTGGAAGCAAAAAATAAACAAATGAGGGGTGGCTCTTTTTTTTTATTGCATAGCATTGTGCATCATGTCATTTAGCATTGTTGGTTTGGTAGTGAGTTTTAGTATCTTGTCATTGGCAGTTTGCAAAAATACTTTGTCATGTTCAGTCACAGTTGAAAAGAGCCAGTTGGTTTGAGCATCTGATTAGGATGCCCCTTTGGTGAGGTGTTCCAGGCACGTCCCACTGGGAGGAGGCCCTAGGGAAGACCCCGGACACGCTGGAGGGATTACGGATTAAATCTCTTGGCTGTCTTGGAAATGCCTTGGTGTTGCCCCGAAGGAGCTGGAGGAAGTGGAGACGGAGGGCCAGGCGTCTCTGCTTAGTCCCCCCTTCAGAAACCTGGCTTGGCCTTTCCGTCCACCCATTCTTAACTGCAGTTTGTGTTTCAGGGTTTGCGTGATGTGTTTGAGAACTACTACAGAAAGCAGAGGAGGAAACAAGCCCGACTCGTACTGCAGCCCCACTCTAACATGGTATGATTCTGCACCATCACGTTGTTGTGTATATGCACTTCTGTGTCCACACACTGTTAACTACACCGGCCGTAGCCCTCCCCTGCACACACACTCCTCTACCTCATTCACACACAAGTGACCCAGCTATTTTAACTACTAATAAAAATGACTGAGCCGGGTCATGACATTTTTTAACGGTTCTGTTTGTGTTAATTATTTCTGTACTTCTTCCTTTATCTCTGACAGATATTCTAGTCTTTTTGTGTAATGTTTTACCAACAAACTACAAAAAAACACCTGTAATGTAAACAAACATAAATATAAATGACCCCATACAACTTTGCATTGAACTTTGTCCTGTATAAAGCTATAAAAAGTTGTAGAAGTAGATTGACAAATTTGTGGTTCAAAATATTTTTATGTAAAATTTTCAAAGATTTTCTCTACTGTAGATGTGTTTCTTGTTATGCTAAAAGTTAATGCACTGTTTTATCATAGTAGTAGTAGTTTTCTATATTTACCATTGCTGCTGGACTTTGTGTTTCTTCCCATCCCTCTATTTGGCCTCTTGTGTTTATTTATTTCCAGCATGAAACTCTGGAGGGATACCGGCGATACTTCAATCAGATTGTTGGGTAAGTTTACCCACCTGTCATTTCCTTTATTTACAGTTTCTTCTTTAATTTCAGCGTAATTCAAGATTAAGTTTTACCAACACATTGGAATGAAAACATGTCTTTAGAAATATTTGTAAATATTTTCATAATGCGTTTCTACTGACCATCCATCCGTCCATTGTTAAGTGTTCTGTGTAACTTGGCAGAAGGTGGAGTGAGACAGAGAAACGTTTGAGTGAAAGCAAACACTCAGCGTTTAGCGGCACCTCATTTAATTTCTTTTGAGTGACTTTTGACCATTTGACATCTTTTCATCTCTCCTTCTCTCCAACTGTTATTTCTACCCGTTCTCGTTCTTCTCGACCCACACTCACCCTTCCCTCCTTTTTTTAACGTTTCCTCTCATCCATCACTCCATCCACTTCTCTCATTGTTGCGCACACACTCTCTCTCTCACACACACACACACACACAAAGTAGTGACGATTGATAGAGTGTGTGTGATGGTGGTTGGCGTATTGCTGTTATTCCTTCTGTCTGTCTCACTGGAGCAGACGCTTCTATAAACACTGGACACTAGCACATGCTCGCACACACACCCTCAGGTCTGTTATTCCCATCTGAAGCGCTGGAAAGTGCCATCCTTTGTCTCTAAGCTGCTGCTCTTTCTCTGACTTTCAATCATCCCTTGATCAATTCTTCATCCATCCAACCAATCATCCTTTCATCTGCACTCTTGCTATTACGCACACTTATCAACTCAGCCCTCTCTGTGCTCTTGAGAATAACTCCACAGCCGATTAATAAAGTTTCTTTGCATATTTTTCTTTTAAATGTTTAATGTCATCACTGATTTGCATGACCACCAAACAAGAGCTATTACATATTGAACTAGAGTCACTCAGAGAGTGCAAAATTCTGTCAAGGTCTAGCTCCCTAAGTAATTAAAAAAAATTCCAGGATCACTCCACAATTGAATGTTCTGTCATTTGTACCGCACCCCACTTGTCAAAGCACTTTCGTTAAAATACATCCATCCTCGGAGAGCACAAATCTCCTCCAAGGATATAGAGTCCCCCATGTTATAATTATGCTTGAAACTGTGCAATTTTCCCCCATAACATAAATTTTTGACCATGAAAACCTACCTCTAGCAAATGGAATCACATTGATATTATTAATTTGTAAGTTATTCAAGAAAAACAAATTTTGTCTAATGGTGGTGGTCTTCCAGATGTAGCACTATAACTAAAGAAGATATATAAATTATGTTGGTTACTAAATAAGCAGCATTATTTTCCAACTCACATTAACTAATTATTCATAAACGTTAAATGTTTCAGCATTCTGGATCATAGGGAATGCTACTTGGGTCCTGAGCAAACTTCAGTATGGTAGACCATATGTTGTAGTTTCATTTTTATGCAGACATTATAGGAACTGTTAATGGAGCTGGAACTAAAATTCTTAAAATTGCCCCTGTACTGTATGTACCTTTGGCTGCTCCCTTGTGTTCTCCCCAGGGGATTGCCACAGCAGATTTATCGGCATTGGTAATTTGGCGGAGGTTTTATGCCGGATGCCCTTCCTGACGCAACCCTCCATGGTGAGAGGGGCTTGTGCCCCCACCTGGAATCAAACCAGGAACCTTTCGTTTGCAAGGTGGCTGTGTAAACCACAGATGTGATCTGTCTGTCTCTGATCAGCCTGTGATCTGGATCGCCTTCAAAATTAAATGTTTTTTCCTTGCAGCACACCCGACTCCTGAAATAAATTTAATAAAAATCCATTCCAAAAATCCAAGTTTTTGAGTTATATTGCACACAAACAAACAGATAATCAAGTGCTGGTGATAATGTAACCTCCTTGGAAGAGGTAATAAATACATTAACATGGCATGAAAGTCACTAAAATTCATAGAAATACTGTATTTATTTACAAACATCTTCTTTACATTCCCATTTTATTTATGACTTTAACCATGTTTACATCTATTTCCAAATTTTTTTCTGTAGCGTTTTCTGTTTGAATTTGTCACCCTAGCTATTTGCCCATACTCAATTATTTCTGCTTTTCTTTTTACATTTCTCGTAACAGAAATGGCAGCCTGTAGTCACGAGCTCATTACAGAGCAGAGGTGCTAAGTTAAGAAATCTGATAATGCTGTTAAATAATAAATAAATTAATAAATAAATAGAGAAATTAATTTACAAATTGATGGTAATTCAAAATGGTAAACGTAATCCTAAAATAAAGGGAATATGAATTTTAACTAGTGTCTCTAAAAAAACTAAAATATTGTTGAAAAAATGTCTAATTAAAAATAATTTTTTTTATATTAATTGCACCTAAAATGGAAGATTTCCAGATTTCCTTTATACATTTTTTTACATGATTTTTTTCTGTAGCTTATACAATTAGAAATTCATTGTATCAAATTATTCGAATATTTATTAAGATCAATCAAGAAAGACTTTACAAAACAGAAATGCTCAGCTTCTGCTGAGTATGTTCATTTATGCACAGTAGTTGGTCAGGGCTCCTTTACTAAGAATTAATTTATCAGTACAGTGCTTGTGGCACTGCTGAGGTATTATTGAGTCACAAGTTTCTTTGATAGTGGTCTTCAACTCATCTGTACTTTTGGGTCAGGTGTTGGTCCTCTTGACAATACTTCACAGATTCTCTGAGTGGTTCAGGTCAGATGGGCTGGCTGGCAAATCAAGCAGAGTAATAACATGGTCAGTAAAGCATTTGGTTGTAGTTTTGACACTGTGGGCAGGTGCTAAATCCTTCTTGAAAGGGAAATTGTCATCTCCATATACTTGTCAGCAGATGGAAGTGTGAAGTGCTCTAAAAGCTCCTGGTAGACAGATGCTTTGGCTTTAGGCTTGATAAAATGGAGTGTACCAACCACCACCAACACCAGCAGATGACATATCATCCCATATCATCACAGACTATGGAAACTTCACACTGGACTTCAAACACCTTGGGTTCTGTTCATCTTTACTCTAGCTCCAGACCAAAGGACCTGTATCTCCAAATAAAAGGCAAAATTAATTTTCATCTGAAAGAGGACTTTGGACTGCCGATCAACAGTTCTTTTCTTTTTCACCTTAGTGCAGGTAAGACGCTTCTCACGTTGTCTGTGGTTCAGAAGTAGCTTGACATTAGGAATGTGTAGCTCCTTTCCTGAAGACATCTGCAGGTGGTGGATCTTGAAGTACTGGCATCAGCATCAGTCCTCTACATGTAAAGCTCTCCTGGGTTCTTAAATCAACTTTTCTTGAGGCTGCTTTCATCCCACTTGCTTGTGCTCCTTTTTCTAGCACACTTTCCCTTCCAGCAAACTTTCAAAATCAGAATACTTTATTAATCCCAGAGGGAAATAAAAAATATCCCTTAATATGTTTCGCTACAGGACTCTGAATAACCAGCAATGGCCCTCTCTGGCTTTAACCTCCTCATATAGGGTGTTGATGGTCATCATGGGGAAGTCAGCAATCTTCCCCATGATTGTGGTCATGTGTACTGAACTAGACTGTGAGATTCACAGGATTAATATGTCCTGAATAGTAATTTACTCCAACTCAAAATGAAATATTCTAAGAATTTGGTTGTTGATCTTCTTGAGTTATAATCCGTAATCATCAAAATTAAAACCAAGCCATAAAATATTTAACTTAACGTGTAATGATTATAGAACATATGAAAGCTTACCTTTTCAGAAGAATGTAATATAATATCCTAATTTTTTGAGGTACATAAATATGTAGAGGCATTTTGAAATAGAAGTATTGGTTATGTCAGGTTTTCTGAACTAAAACCTACCTACATTTTTAATATTAATTATACGTATTCTTTTATGTGGTGTTTTTATTTATTAAGATGCTCTTTGACTTTTGGAAGTTTTAGTCTTCCATAAAACTAGATGACAGACAAATTGGAATAAAAGAGAAAATGGATTAGGAAAAAAAAGTTGATTGATTTCATGATAAACTTTCGTCATATGAAAATGTCAGATTTCGTCAACTGAAAAATTTCCATCCTATATACTCATATTCAGAAAGAGTTTTTTATTCCGCTTTCCTGTTGGTTGAATTTTAAAAGAAATTTTTGCTTGTTTGCGCTGTGGTACAGAACAGGTAGAGGGCACTGCCTGGTCATAAGAAACGCAAAGCTTTGAGAGTTTTCTTACATAAGGAAAATTGTGGAAAAAGTAACAATCCATTGAAGAGTGAATCTCAACATATTTATTCAGTTCAGTAATAACAAAGAGAAAACTAACCATGCATAACCGGGCCACAGCTCCAACCGCACTGCGGCTCATTGTGGTCTGGCAAGGCTCAGCGGGCACTGGTTTGAGTTAGACATGTTGTCAGTGGACGTAAACCAAAGTCACTTTGCAGGCGATTTGATCCATTTCACACAGGCGTCGTTTCAAGAAAGCAGCACAACATATGACTGACGAGTGTAGTGCTGCGCTGAGACGGCAGCATCTTTTTACGCCTGGCTGCATGAATGCGCCATTTGCTTGGCTGTCATTCGCACTTGAAAATGATTTTCACACTGGAGAAGCATGGCAGCTCTTCTGGAAAAGTTGTCAGAATTCACTTGAACTAGCCCAAAATAATCTTAGGGTGAAATTAAGCCATGCAAGTGTTTGTCTTCTACATTGGTGATGCCACCTCTCAGATCTAGAGAGGTGGGGATTCGCTTTCATTGCTTAATCATTCTGATTGGTTCGCCTTGCAGCTGCTGGTTATTAAATTTCAGCAAATACTTTCCACACAGACATCTCATAGCTAAAGTTGGGTTGATCAGAAAGAAAAAGAACCAAAGAAACCATTAGTCATAGAACGCAGTGTACTCTTTATTAGAGCCAGCTTTTGAGTTTCTAAGACCTTTGACATGATTGGAAATACATTTATTTTCTTTGTCTAGATTTTATGATAAAATATATAAACTTTAGCTCACTCCAACAAGCAGAAATAGGAGGGAACAGCTGTTTCTTATGGCATATTCTTCTTCTGCTTTCGGCTGCTTCCTTTAGGGGTCGCCACAGCGGATCATCTACCTCCATCTCATCCTATCCCATGCATCCTCTTCTGTCACACCAACCCTCTGGATGTCATCCGTCACTACATCCTTCTATGTGGTTTTCCTCTTCTCCTCCTGCCTGGCAGCTCCATCCTCAACATCCTTTGTCCAATATATCCACTATCCCTCCTCTGAACATCTCCAAACCATCTTAGACTTGCCTCTCTGACTCTCCAAATTTCTGAACTGGAACTATCCCTCTGATGTACTCATTTCTAATCCTGTCCATCCTGGTCACTCTGAGTGAGACTCTCAGCATCTTCAATTCTGCTGCCTCCAGCTTCACCTCCTGTCTTTTTGTCAGTGCCACTGTCTCCAAACCATACATCATAGCAGGCCTCATTACTGTCTTTTATACCTTCCCATTCACTCTTTCTGCTACCCTTCTGTCACAAAGCACCCCTGATGCTCGTCTCCACCCACTCTGACCTGCCCGCACTTCACCTGTGCTCTGTCTGTTGCTTTGGATGGTTGATCCCAGGTATTTAAACTCATCCACCTTCACTACCTCTACTCTTTGCATCTTATTGCTTATTACCGGTATCAAAATCAGCTCACCAACACCTCTAAAGCCTACCATTTAACACTTTGTATGTAATTTAAAAATTGAAAGAATCCACTCCAGACGGTTTTAAATAATTGCAATGCTTTCTTACGTCATTACATGTTCATGTTTAACTTAAAATCTCAGCAAGGAAACCCAGTGGTTCCCGTTCTAGTGGCTCTAACAAGTCTGTGCAGCTGTGTGACTACTTAGAACATACATATATAATTAAGCTACTATAGTTGTTATTTTAAATGTGTATCATTATTGTGTCCAGGTAAAAGTCTTAGCTAAAAATCTGTTGTCTCAATCACATGACTGAAAATTACATGACCTAGCTGCTAGACGCAGTCTCGCCAAGTCTCCATTTCAATATGTGTCCAAAGTGTGGACTTCAACTACATACCACTTTTTAAATTGTTCTGATAGGCGAAGTAAAACCAGAGTTATGATAACTAATGTGCACTGTGATTTTTCTGTGTGTTCGGTGCAGGAAGAAACTGGTAGGGAGAGCATGTGCAAGAAAAAAATCCCACCCCTTGATTGTAAAAATGCATCAAATTAGCCAATCAAAACATGGCATTTAGTTGCTAAGGAAGAGGGGAATGTTTTCAGAGTGATAGCAGTGAAAAAGAGAGAGACATAGGGAGACGGTGACTTTTGAGATATGAGTGATTTGTGACATTTTGGTGTGTACCTGTGTGTTGTGATGTGTCCCTTTTGGACATTGGTTGCTTTTTCATCCATTTTCAGTCCAGTCCTTGTACCTGACTATTTTCAGAGGAGTGTATGTTTTTTAAGCCTCTTAACACTGACTTATGAATCATTCAAACATTTATATATAAAAAAACACTCAACACAAGGGGTGAACCAGCATTATGTCCACAAATAACAGACAATTTGGCAAAGAACCAATTTTACATTGTGTCCTTAGGCACTTTATTACTAGTAGCCTCTCGCAAAAACACAATTTGTTCCCAGTTCATTAGTTGAATCTATGAAAAGTTCAAAGAGTTGCACAGGCATGAAATAATATTTTTGCACCAACTAGGTGAAGAGTTATTGGCATATCCCAATATCATGTACGGTGTCCTAAATAATTTTTTAAAGCAATATGCAGGACAAAAGAAGTGACACCCTAAAAAAAAAAACAAATCTAGAGCAGATGAACAGTATCTGAAAGTCATGACTTTCAGGAATTGGAAAAAAAATCCAGCAAGGATCTGACACTGGACCTAAGAGATGCAGCTGGCCCTTCAGCTGATCCATCTACTGTTCAGCCAAGCCTCATCAGAAATGGTCTCAGAAATTGGAAGGGTGGTTTTAAGAAGCCATTTTTACAGGGAGTAAAGACAGAGATATGAAAATTACACAAGAACTGGACTGGAAATCAGTGGAAACAGGTCTTATGGGGGGATGGATTGAAATGTGAAATTTTTGGTTCAAATTGTCCTCAATGTATACAGAGAAGGTCAGGAGAATAGGGAGTGTCTGCATCAATCTGTAAAACACAATAGAATCACTGTCATACTTTGGGACTGCATTTTAGCCATTGGTGTTGGTTTGGTGTTTGTCAAAATTGATGAAATTAACATTGTAGGCATGTACCATTAGATTTTGATCCACCATGCAATAATATCTAGAAAACATCTGTTTGTCAGCAGCTTCATTTTTTAGCATGATAAATGATCCAAAGCACACTGACAATGCAGTAAAAGCCTACTTACATAGAAAAACACACAATGGAACACTATTAGTCTAGGATTGGAATCCCCAGAGCCTAGACCTTGACATTATTAAAGCAGTGTGGGATCATCTTCACAGAAAACAGGGGGAAAAGGCAGCCAGCATCCAAAGAAGAGCTTTGGAATGTCCTTCAGTAAGCCTGGAGAACTATTCCTGCAGACTACTTAAAGAAATGTCAAAAAATCTTGCAAAAGAGAGTTCTGGCTGTGTTGAAGAATAAAAGTGGTCGTACCAAATATTGATTTTGAAGCTCAATAAAATTGTATTTCAATAAATCAGTGCACTTAGTTCCTATTTTCCTAGCAAAATATATAGAAATGACCTTTTGGTGTTAGTTGCCCAGTTTTTGATATACAGTGCTGTGCAAAACAATGGTTATTAACAATTGTATTAGCACTACAGGTTAGAGGCAAAATATATAAACTGTTGCTTTTTAAATTTAAAAGTATGTCCATCCAAAGAGCGAATCAAATAAATCCAATTTGAATCCAGGAAAAGCTCCTACTCCAATATTTTTCAAGTTGTATCTCATTTAATTTGTACAAAAGCTGAAGTGTAACAAGGACAATTAGCTTTTGTATGGGAGGTTTCAGGCCAAACTATTTCTTGGACGGTAATAGTAGAAACCGTCTGGCACATAAAGTCCTGGTTTTTGTACAGATTAAACGGCAGTATAGCATGCAAATCAGCGAGCTTTAGACTTGCCTGTAGGTGGATTTGGGCAGATCCCAGTATTCAGTATTTATGCAAAGCTAAGCTAACCATATCCTGGCTCCAATGAGAGTGGTATTGTTCTACTCCTCTAACTTTTGGCAAGAACTTGATTAGGTGTATTTACCAAACTGTCTAAGTAATTCCGTCTGTCTTTGTTCTGTCTTCCCTCCTTCCAGCTTCTTTGTTGTGGAGGATCATGTCCTTCACACCACACAGGGTTTGGTCAACAGAGCATACGTGGAGGAGCTTTGGGAGTTGGCGTTGTCTAAAATAGTAGCTGCCCTGAGGACGCACTCTGTGAGGCGATTCACACACTCAGTAAATACAAAAATACATGTTTCCTCAAAAGTCCTAAATGACACAGAAGTACTCCTCCTGTTTCCGTAGTCATACTGTGATGACCCTGACCTGGTGTTGGATCTGAAGAACCTTATTGTCCTGTTTGCTGATACACTGCAGGTATGTGTGTGATTAATTGCTAATATTTCACTTTGAAATAAAGGAAATCCTTTCTTTCCCTTAACATCATGCTGTATGAAACGCTGTTGTTTTTCTTGTGTTTTTGTTCTCCTTGTTCAGTTATCTTGGCACATGTCTGCTAAGATATTTGACCCCAGAGGCCCATGAATCATGTTCAAAGCCTGTTTTGTACTTTTAAAAATGGATGGCTGCCAATCTCTGAAGAAAGATTTTCTCTCTTAATTCTGTTGTTTAAAATATTGACCTTAATCATCTCCTGTCAGTTTGCGCTCCATGCATTTATTCTCTAGCTGTATTTATGATCTAGCTTGGATGGATTGAGTGTGATGTATGAGAGGATAAAGGAGACAGAGGGGATGTGGGAGAAATCCGGATGGGAGAAACATTCAGAAATGACTGGGACAGAATAAAGGTGGGGAAGTGATGAATAGAGGGTTCGATGCCCAAAAGTCATTCACATAATGAGATGAGGTGCTGCAGAATGGCTAAATCGCTTCTCGTCTTTTGTATTTTAAGCCCATACTGTTTTTGTTCTTTTTTGTATGTCTTCTGTACTTCTTCCAGTAGAGAGAAACCATACTGCTGTTTTCCATTATACCACACTCTTTACTCTTATTTTGAAGCCATATTGTTTTTTAGCTCAGAGTTCTTCTAGATGCAAGTCTGGCCACTCAGCAGCCATCTTGGTGACACCTACAGGCTGTTATTCGGGGGCTTATTTTGAAGTACCTACACTATATGGACTAAAGTGTAGGGCCACACCTCTAAATCATGTGTTGCATTCAATTCTATTGCTACAGACCAACAATATTTGTGAAAGTATGAGTAATTCTGAAGAGCTCACTCAATTCTAGTGTGGTACTGCAATAGGATGCCACCACTGTAACAAGTCAGTTGGTGAAATGCCTTCCCCTCTAGATATTCTGCGATCAACTGTAAGTGATCTTATAGCAAAGTGGAAGGTTTTGGGAACCACAGCAACTCAGACCGTGTAAAGCCACAGAGTGGGGTCACTGAGTGCTGAGGCGCATAGTGCATATCACCCACGCTCTTCTGACTCAATAACTGACTGCAGAGTTGCAAACCTCCTCTGGCATTAACATCACAACAAGAACTCTCAACCAGGGGCTTCATGGCATGTGTTTCCATGGCTGAGCAAGCCTGACTTTGAATAACGCCAAGCGTTGGATGAAGTCGTGTACAGCACACCGCCACTGGACTCTGGAGCAATGGAAACATGTTCTGTGGAGGGACAAATCACTGCCAGTCTGATGGACAAGTCTGCATTTAGTGAATGCCAGGAGAACGCTGCCTATCTGTGCCAACTGTAAAGTTTGGTGGACGAGGGAGAATGCTTAGTGGTTGTTTTTCTGGCTTTGTCCCGGGCCTTTTAGTTCCAGTGAGGGGAAATCTGAATGCTTCAGCTTACCAAGACATTTTGGACAATTCTATGCTTCAAACTCCATGGGAGTTGAGAAAGGGGGGGGATCTGAGAAAGGCCCTTTTCTGTTCTAGCATGACTGTGCCCCAGTGCACAAAGCAAGGCATGATTGAATGTGTTTGGTGTGGAAGAACTTGACTGGCCCACACAGAGCCCTGACCTCAACCCCTTGCAACACCTTTGGGGTGAACCAGAAAGGAGATTGGTAGCCAGGCCCTCTCATCTAACATGTGTGTGAGACCTCACAAACGCTCTTCCTAATGAATGGGCAAATATTCCCACAAACTCACTTCAAAATCTTGTAAAAATGTCTTCTCAGAAAGACTTTAAGTTGTTACAGCTGTGTAGGGGACTTTTGAATGGGATGTCATAAAAGTTCCTGTTTGTGAATTGTGTAGGTTTCTCAATATTTTTGTCCTTATAATGTATCTAAATGAATGGAGAGAGAGCCATAAATTTGATGCCAGTGGTCACTGTGACAGAAAAACCGCAGGTATAGTCGAATCTGTTCAATTCAGAGTCAGAAAGCTAGAAACTTGAAGCCAAAATAAGCTTTAAAATGGTATTTCCCCACTATCTAACACTTTCACTTTGTATATTCCCAAGGTTTGACACATTATACTTTCATTTATAGCTCCTCTCCCTAGCTCACTGAACAAATGCTAACGCCATGCTAATTCCTGTTGTGGTTACAGGCAGTCAAGAAAAACAAATAATTACACTTCAGTACATCTTTACTATAACTAGCGGAGAGAGATGGCTGCTGTAACACAGCTGAAACTGTGCACATGCATCAGGGTGATTTTGGATATTGACCGGCTCTTTGGAGGCCAGAACCGGACAGCCGCCACCTTTGCTGTTACAAAATTCTGCTATTTAAGAATAAACAAACAGCAAGGAACTTTATTTCATCCCCAGATGGGGAAATTCCAAATCACTAACACTCTTTTTGTTAGGTATTACTTACACACACACACACACACACACACACAC
Organism: Etroplus canarensis; assembly: GCA_015106775.1. Taxonomy (NCBI): domain Eukaryota; kingdom Metazoa; phylum Chordata; class Actinopteri; order Cichliformes; family Cichlidae; genus Etroplus; species Etroplus canarensis. The sequence goes on along the minus strand of VUQH01000626.1, from coordinate 11,809 downwards.
TTTTACATGCAGCATGCAGTGGTGAGAGAGGTTAGTGAGGAAGGCTGCACACTACAGGCGCCAGGGAGCAAGGAAGGAGAGTCAGTGCCTTGCTGAAAGGCTCCTTGGCAATTCTCAGGGGGTGAGCCTACATCTCTCCGGCCTCTAGTCCACCTCCACACATATGGGTCCAGGGTAAGGTCTTGAACTGGTGGATTTTGGATGGCCACCAGGTCTGGGTGGGTCTTGAACCAGCGGCCCTCAGCAACCCTCTGGTTCCCAAATGAGTCCTCCAACACACTGAGCACACTGCCATTGCCGCCCCCAATATTTGAAGGTCATATCTGTCTCTTGTGTTTCTGGCATAATTTGCTCCAGGTTATATATGTTATGTTATATGTTAAGCAGTGAAGATTGCTAAGCATGGCATGTTGCCTGAAAAAGCCACACATTAATAACATGATTAACATAGATGTGAGATGTGTTGTACTTCATTTTATGTGGGCCAGATTTGGGAGAGTTACTTTTGAGGGTTTTTTTAGAATGGATTCAATTATGTCAGTGTCACTGACTCATTGTTATATAGCTGTTATTTCGTCTATAAAACACCGTTGATTAGGCTGTAGCAAAAATTTTTTCCCCATTTTACTCTGGACTGTAAATAAGCAAAAAGAAACTTAATATGTTTCAGAAATCTCACAGGTGTCTCTCATCAGTAAAGCCTAGGATTATTCATTTTGGCCCCACAGTTCTGCAGCTGGTACTCAATAAAATTGATTTTTTTCAAGTGGAAACTTCAAACTGTGGGCCTTAAGGGCCTAAAAAAAGAATTTTAATGAAAAGTAAAGATGAAAAAGTGATTTTTTTCCTATTTGCACTTTTAGAAAGTTTAGAAGTTTAGAAACTTTTGTGCATTTATTTCTTATAAGCCACACTACAGCCCAGCATTTACATTGTAAGAAATACAGTTTCTGTGTATGTAAATGGTACTTGGGTGAAGAAGAAAACTTGACGTTCACATTGAGCTGCTCTTCTTCCTCCTCTTCTGCAGGGTTATGGTTTCCCTGTGTCTCGGCTGTTTGACATGCTGCTGGAGATGAGGGAGCAGTACGGAGAGATCCTGCTCAAGAGGTGGAACATCACTTTCAGGTAGTGATTATTAAGCAAACACCGGCCACTGCTGTTTGTATGGGTTTTCAGTAGCTGGGTTCATCGTACTCGAGTGCGTGCTGCACTGACCTTCCCCTTTCCTGTCATAAGGTCATGAAACTCTTCACACACACATTTACACGCCAGTGTATGGTTGTGGGAAACGTTCTGGTTTTGAAGTTTTACAACCAGGAGGGAGGAAGTGTTTTAAAACAACGTCCGGAACATTCTCTACCCTTCAATGGGTAGTATCCTTACAAACTGTGTGTGTGTTTGGGCTAAGCATGCCATTGTTTCACCATCGCTTTTCTCCAATGACACCAGTGGGACTTGCAGCAGTGAGAACGGACAAACAAACACACACTCCGTCTCTCGTTCCTCTGTCGCTCTTTCTCTCTTTCACACACACATTGTGGAAGCCACAGGAATGTTGTGCTGTATTGTTGTGGAGAGAGAGCGCTCTCCGGTTCATGGCCTCTCCATGGAACGCTGGAACGTCCGAACTGTGGTGCGCCAGAAAGAAGTGGGGGGTGGTGAAAGAAGGGAGGGTGGTAAGAAAACCTCAAGAATTAGAACAACCCCCAGTGGGATGATTGTTTATATGTAGTGTGTGTGTGTGTGTGTGTGTGCGTCGACCTCTTTGAAGAAAATAGGAAGTTATTTACCTGTAATTTGTTGTTTCTTTGTCTTGTGCAGGCAGGTGCTGGACCATGACAACTACAGTCCAATCCCAGTCTCAACAGAGGAGGAGTACAGACACTACACCTCTCAGTTTCCTTTGCAAGACCCTGAACTCGAAAAGGTAGAGCGCAGTATAGATTATAAATGTGCAGAATAGATGAAAAAGTGCTACATGTTGCTCTCTGTTATCATGTTAGCTTAACTTCTTCCTTATAAAAGCTTCTTACATTTAGGATCCTGTGAGGAACAAAATAGACCCATGTCTGAACTTGTGCTGGAATATGTGAGAATTTGAATAAAATCTTACTTAATCCCTGTTTGTTTGCCTCCTATTTTCTCCAGCTTCCCTTTCCCAAGAAGCTTCCTTTCTCTGAGTTTGTGCCAAAAGTCTACTGCCAATTAAAGGAATTCATCTATGCTTGTCTGAAATACTCCGAAGACCTGCATCTCAGGTATATGTGCATACGTTCCTCTGTCATTGACAATTCTGGTGTCAGGCTTTACCTTTCTGAGAAGGGATTCTCCTCTCCACATCCCTCTTTTGTCCACTCAATGTGGAAATCTCAATTTACCCTGTGGAGTTGTCAGCCTCAGTGCTATCTGATTAAAAACAGCATCGCAATTCAGATCAAGGAGAGGATGAATGCAAAGTTCTTAGTAATTGTTGGAGAATCTGTGGTTTATGGAGATTGATACAGCCATTCTGTGGATGAATCTCAGGTAAAACACAGGCTTCATCCAGAAAAGGGTTGCTTCACTGACTTGTAAAATGTGTAGATGAACACAAATCACAAACACAAATTTCTGATTAGCTTTTGAGCTAACTGCATGGTAATGAAGTTACAACTGTATCAGTTGCAAAAATTTGCACGTCACTGTTTTTTTGTTTGTTTGTTTTTTGGTTTTTTTTTTGTTTGCTTTGTGATGCTGCAGGTATTTATTAAAGCTAAAGGAAAGTATCTGACTCACAGCCAACTGGGCAGCAAACTGTGTCTGCAAGTCTCAAAATATGTTTAATGACATCTGACGTCAGATCTAAAGTGCATCAATAACTCAACTTGACAGACATTTTCATATATTAATAGATCCGATACTGGAGAGAAGGGAAAAAACATATTGTCCAAGACAGTCTGAGATGTTGCAGAGCCCTGTCCCTGCACATCACTGAGTAAAGACACACAGAGACAGACCATTGTGCACTCTGCATTTTTCATTGTGGCAACTATTCTCCCCATACCTCAGATGCTCCACATTAAGTTCTGCTCTGTTACATTAAAATGATAGTTTTGAAGGAAAAAATTATGCAGGCCTCGCCTTTAAACATTTGGAGTGAAGAGCTAGAGCTATCGGTTATGCTCTAATAATATCTCCTATGTCATTCCGAATAAATTTGTGGTCATACTGGCAGCAGGGTTAAATAATGGTGCATTTGCTGTGATTTACCTACCTTTATAAATCACTTTTTTTATTATTCATTTAAATACTCTCCTCCTCAAATCTTGCGCTTTGAGTTATACTACTTATAACAAAATCTGTGCTTGCAGCAGTTTATAGGGCTGGTTGATCCGCACCCTCACATTTGCATGAATCAAAAGGACAAAAGATCAAAAATGTGTTTACAAAACTGAATGTCTGTGCAGTACTTTGCTGAAGAACCTGTCCTGATCGTTTGAAGCTTCAGTCACGTGACAAAGAGGGGTTTCACAGGATGACATAGAGTCCTGTGAAGAACTATGCACACCCTTTAAGCTTCCATAAGAATTAAGAAAGTAGCAGCCAGATGCTGCTAATCAAATGCACTTGATTAATTGATCATCAGCCTATGTGACCACCTCTAGAAAAGCAGAATATCTGGCAGTTTGCTGTTCTGAAAGATCAGGTGTGTTACCACAATGCTAGGGAGAAAAGACATCAGCAGTGATTTTACAGAAGCATTTGTTACTGCCCATCAGTCTGGGAAGGGTTATAAAATCATTTCCAATTTAAGACAAAGATTACTAACAAGTGAAAAAATATTCAGGCCAGTTCCCATAATCTTCCCTGGAGTGGACGATCTAGCAAATTCAGACCATTCAGTGCTGCCGAGAGCTGCATCTCAGACTCAGGCTTCAGTTAGCATGTTAATGTTAAAGTCTATGACAGTACAATTTGAAGAAGACTGAACAAATATGGCTTGTTTAGAAGGGTTGCCACAAGAAAGCCTCTTCTCTCTAAAAAAGAACATAGCAGCACTGCTTGCAAAGTTGCATCTGAACAGACCACAAGACTTCTGGAATAATGTTTGGGTAAGACTAGACAAAGTGGAGATGTTTGGTAATAATACACAGTGCCTCATTCGGTGAAAACTAAACACAGCGTATTAGCACAATCACCTCATAGCAACTGTCAAGCACAGTTATGAAGGGGTGATGATTTGGGCTTGTTTTGCAGCCACGGGACCTGGGCACCTTGCAGTCATTGAATCAAACATGAGCTGAATTCACCATAAACTCCTCCCTATATCATCCCTTTATCAGTATTCTATGAGGCAAATGTGAGGCTATCTGTCAGACAGCTAAAGCTGAACCCAGATCGGTTCATGGAACAGGACAATGGCCTCTGGCACACCAGCAAATCTACAACAGAATGGCTGATAAATAAAAGAATCAAGGTGTTACAGTGGTGCAGTTAAAGTCCAGAACTCACCCCAATAGAAATGTTTTGGTGGCACCGTAAGAGAGCTGTAAATGAACAAATGACTGCAAACCTCATTGAACTGAAGCAAAGTTATAAAGAAGAGTGTACCAAAATTCCTCCTCAACAATATGAGCGGCTGATAAAGTCATACAGAAAACCATTACTTCAAATTATTGCTGCTTAAAGTGGTTCTACAAGCTGCTGAATCATGGGGTGTGCTTAGTTTCCACAGTACTGAATAGAATCCTGTGCAGAGCACTAGTTAAAAAAATTGAAACCTTGCTTCACTATTTAAGCATCACTTCAGCCTTAACTGGTAGTTTATCAATACATCATGCAATATGCACCCCCCCATGTCCTCATTCAAATGGATTTGGATGGATATGGGCTCTGAGTTTTGGGTTCAAAAATATATTTTAACCTACTCACCTTGTACTATTCTCACTCACACACACACACAAATGCTCAGCACACAACACATCCTTTGGTTGATTGGTTTTTCCATTCTGACCAGGGATCTTTGTCTCATTAGATTTGGCTCGACAGGGACGCTACACACACACCACAACTCTGCAATCAAATGCAGCTTCTGTTCCATGGTCTGAGGAGGTTGAACCTAGTGAGTGAGTGAGAGAGAGTGTGTGTGTGTGGGTTACGGTTGATGGAAGAATTAACTAAAACAATGCAGCTACTTTTCTACCAAGAAGACAAGCAATCAGGAAACAACTTCCGCTGTCCAGAGGGATTCCACAAGCCTGGGCCTCAGCCAGACGGACACAAACACACATGCGCACACTATGAAAAGCATACATGGAGACACACACGCACATAAAAACCTCAACTTTAATGTAATACCTAGTAAAGCTTTTCAAAGAACAAAACATGCGCTTTCAGAAAAAACATATTCTGAATCTTTCAGTTTGAAATGTGTTAACTGTGTCAGGCTTGAATAGCATTTTTTTATTTGTAGCTGTAATACCTGGGGTTGTTTAGGTTTTATGTATGTGGACACTCTAAGTATGCCTGTTTGCATGCATTTTGTATCAGTGCGCTTCTGTAGATGCAGCTTTACTTCTTGGGTGTGTGCGTGTTTGTCATTGTGTTGATTCTCCATGGGGGCTGGGAATCTGGGTGGTGTCATTGATCCGTGACCGGCGGAAGAAAAGGAGACGGAGGAGGAGTGATTAGGGGATGAAAAAGTCCAAGGCATCTGATCAAAGTCATTAGTTTTTAAGAAGAAAAAAAGGCAAAAAGAAAGAAAACAGCTACCATCCTTTGTATATTTTTGTCAGAAACTTTGTCCCAGTTCAGTAAGCACTGTAGTACAGAATCCTAGCAACAAATGTGTCCTAAAATGAAACTCAAGAAGCCTTTAAGAGCATATTACTTCTCTAAAACGTTAAAAATTTAAAGCATGATTCAAGGTCTACCTAAAACATCAACATAATTCACTGTAGTGGCAGCAGTTAAAAAACAAAACAATGGTAAAATCAGGTCTCTTCGGTATTTATTGAGGACTCATTCCTACAAATACAGTCTGCTTCGGTCAGATTCGTTGGATTGTTTAAATGGCTGTGTGTTTGAGTCTGGAATTATGTGTCTGAATCTAACAAAATGTTCCAGACAGATGGTTTTCAAGTAAAAGTTTGTTTCTGGTCTCTTGCTGACCAGACAGCACTAATCGCTCTTCTCAATCAGAGTAATGACTCCACTATTTGACCTGGCCGCATTTTTACGGTCGTGCACACCCTGATATCTGGTTACCACAGTGGCATGCCGTCCTGCCTGCTTCAAACACACACAGACGCACAGGTCCGGAAGCAGACGGGATGATGGAGCAGGATTTTGGTCATTGATCCCCACCCCCCGACCTCTGACCATAACCTGTTCACGTTTATAAGTTGGTGGAAAGAGGATTTGCCTGTTTGTATGTGTACAAGTGTGATTTGGTCTAAATTGAGATATCGAGTCAAATGATTTGACATGAAATTATGCACACACCACAAACTGAAAGTAAAAAGTACATTTTTTCACTGTAATGTCACTTATTGGTTTGTGGATTGCTACTTTTAAACCACTACTTGAGCATTCTGGCCTTTTGACATCATAGTTTTCCTATTTTCTTAAGGCAGAGGTAATGACTTAGGAGTGGATCTAACTGAGAAACTGAGGACACGACACACTTGTAGACTACTGAAATTAACAATTAAGACCTTCCTGCCTTTAGGAAAGTGTTTCCTTAGGTTGTAAAAAGAGTCAGAATTAAGGTCATTTTTTTAGAGATTGCATATCTTTTCACAGCCAGTGGAGTCACTCCCTCCTGTCTGTCTGAAAGAATGTGGATTTGAGGCTTTGTCATTGGCTTTTGTCAAACCTAGAGGCTACATCCACCTTTTATATACAGTCCTGTTAAAAACTAAGCACATCCTAACTGCTTCCATAGGAATTAAGAGGTTAGGTAGCATGATGCTAATCATTTGACCTTGATTAAATGATTATCCGTCACTGTGACCACATCTTTAAAAGCAGAAGTTTGGAGCTTTCAGGTATGTGTTAACTGAATAACACGATCTTAGCAGGAGTGGACATCCCAGTAAATTCAAATTGGAAATAAAAAACCTAAGAGCTACATCTCAGAGTCTACAACCCTTTTAAACAGGCCGCAATTGTTTGGAATGGGTGTAGAGTGGTAGGGTTGCAAGGAAAAATGCTTCCTCTCTATAAAAAGAAGATGAGAGCATGGCTTAGGTTTTCAAATTTGCATCTGAACAAGCCATATGACTACTGGAACAATGCCCTTTTGACAGATGAGGCCAAAGTGGAGATATTTGGCCATAATGCACCGTGCCACATTTAGGGATAGACAAGCACAGCATATCAGCACAAATACCTCATACGAACTGTCAAGCATGGTGGTGGGAGGGTGATGATTTGGGCTTGTTTTGCAGCCACGGGACCTGGGCACCTTGCAGTCATTGAATGGACCATGAACTCCTGTGTATACCAAAGTATTTTAGACTGAAATTTGTCTTACTACTATACTATGCTACTCCCATAGAAGATATAATGACTCAGAATACATAGATGGGTCATCCAGTTACCTGCCAGGTGTTGGTTTAAAAGTGCCTTCCAATTTTCAGAGTATCCATGGACAACTTTCCACATGCTTCTGTTTTACAAGTCATATCGTTTCATCTAACACTGTTATCACAGCAAATGAATTTGTCCAAAACTTACTTCTTTGTTGTTCATCACAACATTCCTGCGAAGCTGAATGCGTTACCACAAGCCTCAAATGTGCTGTGACTTTACAGCTAATTAAAAAATAACCCAACTTAAATGTGGGATGTTAATAGGAGAGGTTTGCCTTCAAGGCTTTCTGCCAGACTTATAAGCTCTCAAAGATGTGGTTAACATTTTTGAAAAGGTGTTTTTTTTTTTTTTTGTTTTTTTTTTACCAAAGCCACTATCTTTTTTCTAAGCCCGACAGAGTAGCTTTTTTTACTTGAACCTTTCAAACTGAGAATAATATTAAAGAAGAAGCATCTTTCTAACTATAAAATAAAACTTTTCCTGCCAGCAGGCTAAACTGAGATGTTGAAGATCATCTTTTTTGTCAAGGTGCTGATGTTCGTATGCTTCAATCATTGATGTAAATTCACTGTTTTCTATTTTTAAAAACCCGTATTACCAAGGGATACAGCAAAACTCTAAACTCTCTTAGTAGTAATTACTGAAGTGACAACAGACTGGTATCTTTCATATTTGACTTTATTGGCTGATCGTGCTTCACCTTTTCCCCATGTCAGCAGCATCTGCTACCTGCAACATTCACTCCAAAAAGATGATCTTGGCACTGTGACTATTCTTTTTATCTGGTGTCTTCCCAGTTAGTTTACATTCACATTGTTTAAGAGAGCTTAACTTGGAAACAGTTCTCTCTGGAGCATTAATGTGCATTTCTTCACGTGTAAATGAACTTTCATATACAAAATGATTAAATTAATGTCATTAGAGTTAAAGATGCACAACTAATAACAGGTTAAGAGAGACACTTTGGGCATTCTGTCTGGATTTGTGTTTCTACCAAAACACACTGTCTGTTCATTGAATTGTCACACTTAAACAACTCTGCCAGTGATAAAGTGTACTCTCTTACAGAACACAGTTTAAATTTCTAGCTAGGAAACTGTATTATTTGGACATGATGATGTAGTCTGTTGTGCCAGAGTAGCCATAACAGACAGCTAAGACAGATAGATGATATATCTGCTAATAACTAAATGTTGCCTTGGCGGGAGTTTGAGTGTTGACGGCTGCGTAGCTCTGTGATATTTTTGGAGGGGAAGGAGATGAGGTGATGTTGCCGTGAAAGTGTGCATGAAAGACATCAACCTGTAGCCTAGAAGTAGATGAGGTGGACTTGTTAGTCAGAGATTTGATGGCGGAACTCCTGAACCAGTTGGGAAAAATCTGGGAGGTGAAAATGAGAGCTGCTGCCATACAGATGCCCATGAGTCGGTTCGGTGGAAGGAGACTGTGGGTGTGAACGTGTCAAACTGTGAATATGAAGCCGGGTGTTGCTGAGAAACAGCATGCAGGCTCAGCCAGCCTGTTTGAGGTAAAGACTGGAAAGAAAACAGAGGCAAGTGCAGATGAAAATGTAAACACTTATTGGCCACATTTTCCTCTCAAACACAATCAGGTGATTCAGAATCAAATTGCACATGTCAGACTTGGTTATGAGCTGGTATTTGATTGCAAACACTTCAAGCCACTGTGGACATATCATCATACTGTTTCCAAAGTGCTTCTGGTACGATAACAACAAGCATGAGCATGTGCTTATGTTTCATGGAAGAATTCAGATTGGGAGAACTGAGCAATTCTTTTACATTGGACGTTCAGAAGTTCTGCACATGCAAGTTAATCTGGAGTCTCTCTGTTCATCTTTGATTTAAAAGGGGCATTATTGTTGGGATGTTGAAAGCAGAGCTGTCAGGAAAGGTGAAAAAGAGGAAGACTGCAGAGATGGATAATGGATGCAGTGAAGGAGGACATGCAGAGGCTTGGTATGACAGAAAAGCATGCCAGGGATAGGATGAGATGGAGGCAGATAATTTGCTGTGGCGACCCTTAAAGGGAGCAGACGAAAGACAATGATGATCATCATTGGGTGTAGTCTGATGTTTTCATAGTGTGTCATTAGCCTCATGTGAAAGGTCTGGTTCACAGTCAGGAGGAGACACAAGCCAGCCTTGGGCATCACAAGCCAGTGTGTCCGGATAAATAAGAAGGTTGGATCAGGAACTGGCATTTGATGTAAAATCTTTTGATAAATCACATATGCAGATTCATCCACTGTGGTGACCCCTTAGGGAAAAAAGGGAGTAGTGAAAAATAGGACGTCAACTATTTATAAAGTAACTCAAATAGTTAGATTACAAAGCACTAAACTGTGGACTTGACTCATGCAGTTGCACTATGCGCCACTGTGCATTAAGCCAGTAAGCACACTCAACAGATGGACACCGATGAATCAACAAAAATGATTGCCACTAACTGGTCATGTCACCACTCGTTAGAAAGCTCTCACTGCAGGTGGTTTGAAGTTTATTTGGACAGCCACTCTACTATAACTAGCAGAGAGCACAAAACATGTAAAAGGAAAATGCGTAACTGAGCGCTAGAATGTTTCTTTATGTCTGAAAATATTTTGGATCACGTTTTAATGAGACACGCAATCCAAAATGTTCACAAGTGATCACATCTGCTAGCCGGATGGACAGCTTCAATACATAGTGGTGATGGCACGAAAACCCAACAGAGATGTGTACCACTGCCCAGGAGCAGTGGCTGAGGAGCTCAGCTGCAGAGCTTTCAGAAGGTATTGAATGGGTAAAACGCTTCAGATTGAGTTTCTCATTAAAACGCCATTTTGTTTTTTGTGCTTGTTACAGTGGAGTGGCTGCCAAAATAAAATTTAAACCACCTGTTTAACCCACAGTGAAAGCTTTCTAAATTGTGGTGACGTGACCGGGTAGTGCCGGTCATTTTTATCGATTGATTGGTGTGTACCTGAGTATGTTCACCAGCTTATCACACAGCTATGCAAGGTGAATCGTCAGTCCAGCATTTTGCAATCAAATTATTCAAGGTACTCGAAGAATTGTTGCAGACCTAGGCAAAAGCCCTTTTACTAACAATGGGTGTAGACCAAAATGCTTATGGTACAATTGGAAAAACCTGCCACCAATCGGGGCAACAGACCATGGGAAGTAGCACTGCATACAGAGATGTCAGATGGAAATCTGTTGGAATGTTAGAGGTCTACAAGAAAGAATTAAACAAGTTTTCATATGTTTTAGGTTTCAGCCTAAATAAAGCTAGTAAGTTACCAACGTGTCAGGTAGCTTAATGACACCATGTGCATACTTTTTTTTTTTTTTTTTTAAGACCTGTCCTGTCTGGCAGCTTTAGCAAGTCTGAATGCTTTATTGTGCCAAACACATTTGATTTGCCAAAAGGAGTTCCATAAACTTTATAGGCTCCTCTTGTTGATATATTTCTTTCTTTATCTATTTTTTTGCCAGAGCAGACAGGTAGAGAAGAGAAAAGAGAGAAAGAGAGAAGAAGAGAAGAGAGAGAAAAAAAAGAGGAAGAGTGCACATTCGGAAGCCAAGCACTGCATCTATAAAGCGCATACTGCAACTGAAATAAGAAAAACGCAAACATACAACCATATAAACATAAACACATGAATGTGTGAGTGTGTGTGTTTGTCACAGAATGTACTCAGCACTGAGGGTGGTACACCGCTCCCGTACTACCCAGAAGCAAGTCAGACAGCGGCAGGCCCAGGGGACCCAGGTCATCTGCAGCTCCCATGGGGGGGCAGGGACCCAGGCCACTCATCCCCATGGCAGCCACACGCCCACCCCAGCAGGGAGGGAGAGGAAGGACCCAGCCAAAGCCCCCCCGCGGCCAAATGACGGGAGCCTCAGAGGGACCGAGGCGCCGAGTAGCCGACCCCGCCAGAGACCACCTCCCCCGGAGTAGGCCCGAGACGAGGCCCAAGAGCACCGTCGACCGAGAGCCCCCCGCCACCCAGTGCCGTATGTGTGTGTGTAGGTGTGTGTATAATGGTGCTGAAACTACGGTGCTATTAAAATCTGGGGGGGAGTGGGCAAGAGTGAAGACGCACCATCGGGTGTGACAACTTCCCCCCCGGTGCACGCGCGCACACACACAAACACACACACACAAAGGACCCCTCTGTGACTAAGGTGCAAAATAAAATTGAGGGGCGGATGACAATGAAGGG
>VUQH01000624.1:0-15544 GCA_015106775.1 Etroplus canarensis | reverse complement strand
CCAGCATCTGAAGAGTTATTCTCAAACAGCATTATTAACTCATCTGGGTTTTGCATGAGTCGCCTCCCATTCTCAGATGACACACACACACACACACACACACTGGTAGTTGTAGTATGGAGAGCTGCAGAGTCATAAATACACACTTGCACACAAATACTCAAGGAAACACAGCCATACACACACACAGACTCACAGTATATAAAATATTCAGGAGCCCATGAAATAATGATGAACATTGATGGAATGAAACTTGCTAATTTAACTGGGACCCTCTCTCCCCTTTGTTCGAAGGACAACAGACAGTGACTTAAGACTTGGATGCACACACACACACCTTCACTGAGTTAATCACAGCAGGAGAACTAAAGTGACAGCACATAGGCACCACTGGGACTGTCTGAACCAAAATGTGGCATTCGTGTGGGTGTGGGTGTGTGTGAGGGGCCGCATGTTCAACTAGCTCATATCATAGTGGATGCATTTGAATTTTAAAGTGGTTTGATTGTTAAGCATATATACGTGGAGCGTCAAAGTAGGGCAGCTGCCCTGTTTCCTTCAGTGCAACAGCCTCAGCAGTGAGTGGGAAGTGCAGCAGTATTGCTATAAAGATTAATAATGTTGGCTGCTGTTTGTAGCATTGAGATAGAAGTTTGGTAATCAGTTAATTAAATCAGCTAATTAAATCAGTGTTTGGAGGCGAGCGTGTTTTTCACATTTTGCTTTTCTGAATGGTTGCAAACAGTGGGAGGGAGATGGTGGAGAAGCACAAACACAGAGAGAGAGAAAGGGAATATGAGGGCCTGTTAAAAGCTGGCCATCTTAAAGGATAAGAGTACAGGACATTATGGGTCTGTGTCCAGGACAGTTGGTGTGTGTGCGTGCATGTCTACACATGTTTTTATTGAAGGGAGTTCATGAGCGTGTGTGTTCATGAGTATTTACAGTGTGTCCGTAAATACACTCGATCATTCACATTCACATGTGCAAGTTTACAAAGAGCAATATTAGCTCATCTGGATTTTGTTCTCTTCTGTGTGTTTAATTTAAACAGTTTCCAGCAGCAATAACCTCATATTCCCCGAGTGGCAAATTACAAGTGTGAGCATGGTGCACGTTTTCCACTGATGTCAGCATTTGGACACAGAATCACCTTATAGTGAAAGTTGTTACAATGAAACACTTTGCCTTATAAGGACCATCGTTAATACTGTGTTACCCACCACTGATTGTGCTCTTTGCTGCGCTAAGCTGTCAGATAACAGCAGAGGTGAAATAAAATGTTTCCTCTTATATTCATGAATTCCAATTTAGGCAGTTACTTGAGCAGCACGACTTGAATTACAGTAAACTTCACATTTACAGCCATATTCAAAACACAGTTAAGTGCTTTACAAAACAGTGAGGAAGGGAAGCCATTAAGATTAATAGTATAATGAGATGGAACTGCTTGACATGAATTAAAATCATGACTGCAGGAAAATGATATGCAAGAACGCAGCCGGAATCAAACTAAAACTAAATAATGTGAAGCTTGCCAGTAAAAGTACAAAGTGATTCCAAAGTTGGGACTAATTTTCTCAGCCTAAGCCCTTCAGGCACTATGCTTAAAGGCCCCAGAGCTCAGACTCCACATCACGGCCCCATGGTTTATTGCTTCGTGCAGTGCCTTCAAGATAGTTTGTATCAGCATTACTGTGATGCTATTGGTCGTGACTCGGGGTTGTTTAGTGAGGCAACAGGCCTGGACATTACAGATAGGAAGGGTTCAAATCAAATTACTCATCTAGCGTGCAACAGTAAGGCATTTGTTTGAGCATGTCACTGCGGTGTATACGACTGTTGGGGACAGTTTGGTGTGAGCTTGGATGCAAGACATTCACTTCTCATACACCGGTGCTCGGAAAGTCGACATCGCCTACTGCTCAGCAGATTGGCACCCCAGATCTCTTGTTTGTGTTGCCCTTTAATCTGTGTCCCGCATCTCACCATAATCCCTCCCCCCCGTCAACCTGCACTGACAGGTGGAACTTGCACTGGGGTGTCCTTGACCTCCGCTGCATGGTGGGTTGGTGAGGGACTGGATTAGACCAGATCAGACCCAACTGTGCTTACGTGTTTCTGGGAGCCAGAACAAGCTACAGGTAACAGAGAGGCTTTTGGGGATTTTTATTTTTCCACTGGCAAGTGCAATGAATCTCAGTTTAGCGTCCTATATTTTGTTACAGAAAATGTTAACGCTGAAAAACGATAAATGCTGAGCAGAATTTTTTTCAAACTTTTTCAACAAGAAATAAAAATCTAGAACGCTGCTGTGGTAATTAATAAGTGTAAATAGGTGTGAGAATCAGAGCCACTCAGGATTGAAAGTATCAATATGCATTGCACGCAAATGATCACAATACAGCAATTGTGTCATACTCGGTACATTGCAAGACATCACGTATGATATATGCATAGAGGTACGATACATCACAATATCTGTCTAACCGAAGGGGGGAAATTACCTGTGTGTGTCTGTATGTATCATAGTCTAATTTGTATTGTGTGTCAATTCAGTTAATTAGCTCTCTGATTTGCTGTCCCACAGTATTTGCCATTTCCCCCTGCTGGTTTCTTCTTCACCCTTACTTGCCATTAATGTCATTCATTTGACAAGCACGAATACTGTAATCATGAAGTGATAACTCCATTAAGTCAGATTTGAGGAGTAATCCATTTAGAACACCTGCATTATAAAAAATAAATAAAGATTTGGTGCCAGTGTGTCAATAAGGTGTCATACAGTAGGAGGATATGCATGCCATGCTAATAATTCATTGCCTTGAGTAAACACAGTCCAAACCACCATTTCCACACATTCCTCCAACAAAATACAAGAAAAAATAGCACGTAAATGGTCGTACAGCACACGCCTAGTAACATAGCAGTTTCAACAAGGTTCTCACACCTGTTGCTGTTTTGGCCCTATTGGGCATCTTTCCATAAAAAACTAGCTACTCTGCTGTGCTGCTCTGTGACCACTAAAGGAATATCCCTGAAAAACCCCAGTTTCTTCATGAATGCTGACCTGACCTGGTTTGTCCAGTTGGATGAAAATGTGCATTTTTACCAATTGCAGTGGCAGCAATAGCAAAATCTAATCAGTGCCAGATCTTATGGAGGTCTATCGCTGTGACAAAACTCAAAATCCTGCATCAAATAGTTTGTGCACTATCGTGAAGACACAAAGGATTTGTGGTGGCAACGCTGCTGCTGATTCCATCATATCCCTACTTTTCAGGAATATAAGAGTGTTGTAGTTGCAAATTGGAAAAACAAAATTTTTATATATATATATATATATATATTATGTGTGTGTGTGTGTGTTTTTTATTATGTAAAAGAAAGAGGTTCCAAACTGTTCAAGAAACTGGATAAGAGAATTCACAATAACAAAACATGAATTTATTGATTTTTAAGATCCCATCAGGTTTTTTCAGGACTCTTTCCTGGCAGAGACCTCTGTCTTCCTGTCAGTTTTGGTCTGTTGACAGTAAGCAGAGTAGCATAATGCAGCAGTCATCTGAGCCCAGGCTCAGCGGAATAACACAGCACAGGTAAAAGCAAATTAAAACATGTTTACTCTCACTGACCATCTTGCTGAGACAAATCCACGTAAGCAGTTTTTTATGCTATATGAAAGCGAATGGCGGCTAACAGTTTCTCCTTAGAAAATGAGCCCATATTTCATTTATGCTGACTGTGTGTACATACCAGTGGAGAGGAGACGAGTTACATGGTGGCGATTTGCTAAACACCAGCATTATCCTTCGTTGGAAAGTCCTGCAGGTCAGAATAGATAAGTCTGCAAGTCTAGGGTTTTATCTGTGTAGCCAGACTTACTCATATTGAGTGGTTCCTGTTGATGCTGAATAGTAGAGACAAAAATAACAGCAGATAGGATAGAATAAGTCTATAAACAGGAGATAATGTGCTAAATGTATTTAAGAAATTTTGTGATTTTCTTTTTTAAACAACCCAGCAGCTTTTCATAGAAAATTCCTATCCTGCTCAACATGAAATTTGATTATCTGTCCCTGCTGACTGCTGAAAGAATGACCAGTGAAGCACAGAGGAACCCATCAAGTTCCTTTATATACATGTGGGAGTGTAGCTACAGGGAAGGATGCAGCCAAAAATAATAAACAGCACAGAATTATACCATCTAAGACTTATCAGTCAAATAAATCAAACAGAAATGACCACCCCTTCATCTCCCCTGTCTTTTGAATCCACAGAGATGTTTCCTCAAAGAGAGAAAACAGAAGAGACTCGTGATGCACAAGAACAAATTTCTTTATTTTTTTAATTAAGCATCCTTTCCCTTTTGTTTATCCAGCAGCAATAATACTGCATCACATCATACCTTCTTACAGAAATAGGTAATAATCAAACTACTATAGGGTGGAATAGCTCTTTTCAGGTTGTATAAGCAAACTTTTTTCATCAAATAATTAATCCACTTTTTTCCTGCGAACAACATATTTCTTGGGCTATAAATTGTGAGGATGCTGCAGAAAAATTCACAATTTACTCTAATTCTAGATGTTAAGGACACCCAAAATAAACACAGAAAGGTCCCGGCCACACGGTGTATTCAAACCCAGGACCTTCTTGCTATGAAGCAAGGCACAGTGCTAACTACTGCATCACTGTGCTGTCCAACAAACATGTCTGTAACGCTAAATGTGTACACTATTGCTGAATAAATTAATTGCTTGATAGTTTTAGCTTGTGGGAATGATGATAAAGGTTTGTACTGACTCATCAGTTATATCTGTGGACAAACTACAGCCCTAATTTTCCAGTTTCTATATACTAAACGTGAATCCAACATAGAGAAGGGATTAATAAATCTTGGCCTGTCGTATACAGAAGCTATCCAGTAAAGCATAAATGCCCACACACATAATAAATGGGAAGACTGTCCTCCAGCTGGAAGGTCTGTTTTCATATTCCCCCTGGAAAGCAAGCACCAATGTGGCTGAGGTGTCCTTGTGTGAAGCATTTTCACATCCTCCAGATACCTGTTGGTGTCACACATCACAGCATTTCTGTCTTAAGGCCATACCTGGCAGCCTCTTAGACGGACCCACGGTTACCCCTGGAGAATTGTGAATACCCTAATAATCACATAATGGATGCCGGTAGCTTAAAGGCTCCAGGCTGTGTGATAGTTTAGTGCTTTTGAAATGTCTACTGCTGGGGCAATTAGTAATGTGGTCATCTAGTTTAGACAAGTGAGCCTGAATTCTCAGACAAAATGTCTGCTGCTAGAGTTGAGGTGTCCTTGTCGTTCAATGATTGATTGAAATTTGAATGATGTTGCTCTCCTCCATTTCCCAGCAGACTGCTTGCTGACATCAGCTCTACAGTGATGAAGTGAAAATGTCTTTAACAAAATGAATCTTCGAACACCTATTCCCCCTCACCAGAATGTTTTTCATTGAGCACTCTTCAATATTTTTGTTCTAGGACAAGATAAGAATTCAATTTATTTTATTTTATTCAAACTAAGTAGATTTTTGGAGCATTAAAGAGGCCGTTTTCACACAACCCCGCAGACCTGAACTTATCAAGACCTTGCGTGTGAGAATGGAAATGCCCAACCAAATGGGACATTAGCTGGTCTTTTAACCTGCCAGCTTTATAGTCTAAAGTCAGCATGATGTTGGATTGTGCCAGACTGGCAAATATTCCAGTGCATTTATCGTTTGCAAGTAGACAAGTAGACATCATGTGTGCAGCCTCCAGCACACCAGGAAATGTGAAATGCCTGTGCACTACATGTGAGAACAGACTCTGGGAAAGGATCCCACCTGAGTCTACTGAAATTGTCCCAAATTCATGTTTGAACATGTCTAAACTGGGACACTAGCTATTGTACCCTCTTTGTCTAAGTCTTAATATTTATATCTGTCCTTTTATTTGTTATTGTCTTAATATTCCCTTTGGCTTCCTTTTCCTCCAAATTGGGAAAACAAAACACTGAACCCTGCCTCAAACTAAGTCCTAGACTTCCTTTAGTGTCGCCACAGCAGGTGATGGAAACCCTGTATGTCCTCTTCCAGTCATCACCACCTTAAGCTGCTTGGCACCTGGAAGGTGCTTTACATCACAGTCAATCACCTTTTTTTTTTAGCTGGCCCCTTTTTCCACTACAGTGTAATTCCAGTCCGATGAATATGGATCTGTTGTCAATAGAATCCTGTAGTTTTGTGCCTGTGGTCACTTCTTTTTATCCCTGTGGTCAGAGCGTCCACCATATAGATTTTGTGCTCTCACATGTAATGTTTCGAGGAAGAATCAGTTCCGTCATATGGAGATTTTCTCTGAGTGTGAAACCTTTATGTTCAAAGCCATGCGTGAGCCTTGACAGTGACTATACTAATGGTGCCCTAACTCAATAGTGTCTCTATTAAATCTTACACAAAATAAAATCGCAATCATCATTAACATCTGTACTTTTTGGAAATATATTAGAAGTTCTCTTAGCTGTGAGCAGTAAGTGAACAACACTAGAAGCTGGAGGATCTTGATGAAGCAGGAGTTTTGTACCAGAGTATAAATAAAACATTGGAAATAAGCTCAAAGCATCCACTGGTTAGACAGTTTTTATCCACATTAGTCTATGTATTTTTGCACCATAAAATGGATTTTCTTATTCGGATGATAAAATTAAGTTAGATTTTAACTGTATCACAAGAAAGTCATCAGTAGACAGTCTTCCACTTTCAAGATGTCGTTGGATAGGTGTTGTTTTCTCTTTACTCTAGAGTCTTTGTCCATGCATGCTTAAAAGTGCATGTTTCAAATTTCACTGTCATTTTTTTCCAACAACAAAATGCACCTTGAGGTCACTTTTTGGGGAGCTGTGCCCCTTAACCTGATGTGTTTGCATTCCTGTGAACGTTAATGTGTCAAGCTTCAAAATAATACTATATGCTGTGATGTGGTACTGTTTGATATAAGATACAGCTGTAAGAGTTTGTTTCTTGTGAACAGCTGTGAATGCTTGTGATGTGTACATCTAACTTCTTTACAGATCACTTTTATTTTCTTTATACTGCTGCCAAGAGCTGATTGAACAAGGGAGCATGAAATAGAAAGGGGGGGAAAAAAAAGATTAGAAACCTACAGTAGAATTGTAATTCTCTTCATCTAATGGCCTACAGTAGAGTCAGAGTAATGTGAAAAGGATTAACGCAGGGATGAATACACAAGAGGAGGGAGAGAGCCTGAGATTACAATGAGAGCTTTGTTTCTCCAACTATCGAGCCGAGGTTCCTGCAAGGATCCATTATTCTTGCTTTGATGCTGCTGTCTCAATGAAAAGTAGTTGGCGGCGATGCATTGTTTCAACAGCAATGGGGATATCACTGCAGTGGTATTCAGCATAATTTAGCCTACCCTCAACTCCCCTTCCCAGCCCACACCTCTAACTTACTTCCCGCCTGCTTCGTTGTGACTCTGTGCAATTACCTGCGGTGCTAAATCAGAGCCTGACAGCAGTGGCTAAATATGGAGCTTCATGCCCACCTTCACCTTATCAAACTTTCAGTGGTTTGCCAAGCAGAATCCCTTCCAGGAGGGATGGAGGCCCCTGATAAACGTCCTGGTTACCCAGAATGAAGAAAGTCGGGGGTACCGTTTGTCACTTATATAGGCTGGTTGTCAAGGAGCAGATTGTCAGAGACCAAGGAAGTCGGCGACAATTAGAAGATGGGTGATTTATGACACCTGATAAAAAACAGAGCCGCTGCAGCATTCAGTCGGTGTAGGCGTGAGCACCACAATCCTCAGCCGTGCGTGCTTGTGTGTGCATGCAGTCGGGCGCGTTGATATGTCAGAGTGTGACAGATATTCCAGGCTTGGAGCTTGCAACATCATTTCCCATCGCTCCTCTCAGCACAGATGTTCGTCTGTGCACGCCTGATCATACACCCTGCCGCACACATACACACACATAATGGCCAGCTCTCTGCATGCATTCTGGCTCCAGCTGTTCCAGCAGTTAGTGGGACATGGTAGATGCCTCTATTAGAGAGCCGCAAATCCCTGCAGAGGTAGAGAAAAGAGATGGAGTGAGCGATGGATAAGAAATGAGCATACAGGGATGAACAATGACCCCGGTGCTGCAGGGAGGGAGGGAGGGAGGGATCATGCTCTGGCTCTGGCAAGTCTCACAGCAGACATTCTGGACATTTCTGGAT
Source organism: Etroplus canarensis (assembly GCA_015106775.1). NCBI lineage: Eukaryota > Metazoa > Chordata > Actinopteri > Cichliformes > Cichlidae > Etroplus > Etroplus canarensis. Next base: position 7,289 of record VUQH01000624.1, on the reverse strand, counting down.
CTAGCTTCAGGGATCTTAGTGGAAGTGGAGGAAGAGAGGTCCACACAGCAGGGGCGTGTGGGGGTTTTGAGAAGAGGTCTTGGAGCGGGTGATGAATGCTGACGGAATGCTTCAGGAATGTCTGATGGGGCTTTTTAGGGGCAGCCTGCTCAGCAGAGGCAGATGTAGCCCCAGGGGAAATCATAGGATCATCATTCCACCTCTGCTTACCTTTTTCCCTCAATAAACATGCACCAAACACATCCACACACACATTCCAATGTAAAGGGGAAAGTTTAAGGCAGAATTTAACCCCAGCTGTAGAGTGTGGTTACCGCCAACCTTTACAAATAGTTTTATTTACTTTTTCTGAGGATTTATGTTTGCGAGTTTGAAGCTCCTGCCAGCTCCTGGTTGTATACTGGAGGTTAAATGCTACAAAATAAAGTACAGGGTTGGTAGAGTCCCTCTGCTACAGCAGCAGCTCCTTGGTACACCGAACCATATCTGACCTCTACAGACGTCTATATTTTACTCCTACAATCCATCCTATTTTTTATTTATCCCTCTGTCCCATCGCTACTCTCCCGAGGACAGGTTGTGAAAGCACAGGATCACTGTCCAAAGCATTGTGTAGGTAGATCAGCCTCGCTGTTGAGCAAGACGACACAGTGTAGGCTAGACGAGCAGACTTGTCCTGCAGGCTTTTGGAGTGATTAGTTTTCCCTACGTGCCTTGAGGTCGATCTTTTTTCAGCAGTTGGTAATGTTTCCTGTTACTCTGGGATGAACCAGTGTGGGTGGATTAACAGATAATAGGCAGTGGGAAGACATGGGAAAAAAGACATGGTGAGCTTTCAGCATGGTGACCCAGTGTGGGAGGTATGCAGGCAGGCTCTGATAAGGGCCAGACTGCTAACTGTTTCCTCCAGTTCCTACTGAATGCTAATTAGGAGGAGCAGAAGACAAGATTGGCTAGTTTTTCCTATTTTCTCTATTGAGCGTCTGCTGCTTCCCTCCCTATCATCTCTTGTCCTCTCCTCTCATTCTGTGTTCCTCTCGTCTCTTTCCCTTTTCTTCGTCGCAGACTGAGCAGATAGCTGTTACAAGGCTTTGCAGATTTAGCATGAAAATGAGGGGAAGCACTTGGCTCTTCAGTGCAGACGTACGTACGTACGTATGTGTGTGTGTGTGTGTTTTCAGTGCTCAGTTGACTCACCATATGGAGGAGCTTTATTTGCATAGTATATTGTTCCCTTGGCACACGATCCCTTGTGAGTTTTAATATACTCTTTTAAACAACACGTAAACATAGAATTGCCAACTGGGACCCCAACATGTAGTCAAGCTTCTTTTTTTCCCTGTTGCATCCCCCTACCACAACATCTGATCCTAGGATTTGTTTGGGATTCTCTTGGATTCACCCTGATTCTCCCTTTTATCAGAGTGCTTGTGTGCTCGTCCTTACATGTTTCTTCTGGCTGGGCACATGAATATAATTACATATCAGCCTCCACCCACACGGTCTTTAATATCTTTCCAAGGAAACAAAATCTTGTATTGTACGTATTGCTGAGGGTAGGATGTGTTGCCACACATTCACACACGTTTACACACTGATACTATTACTGTTATGCAGACATTCCATTGACTATTATCTGCTCCAAAACACAGGACTTGGCTGTTACGAAAAAAATGCCCAAACCTATGTATAATGTAGTTTGGCCAACTTTGGGGGTTTGTTAAAACCTGACTTTTTTACTGTAATGGTCCTAGGCTTAAGTAGGTTACTTAATGGGTATGATGTAATTACAACATTAAAAACTGCTGCAGTAAACTATTTAAAAAAAAACACACACAGGACCCTCATAATTAGGGCCTCAGGGTGAACTGATCGATTGTTTGGCTAATATGCACTAATCCAACCCAGTATTTATTAGTTGGACAAAACTTGCACTAAAGCAAGCTTTTCAAAAACACCCGGTGTTTTCACAGCTTTGAGCTTGCCCAACCTATATTCAGACTGCTGGGTCTAACTTATTTAATGCTTACTCAGAGTTGGCTCCAAACTAAGTGGACTCAATGGAGTGGCTGCAGTTTGTTGAATGGATTGCAAAGAAGTTGAGTGTAAACTTTGCAAACAGCAGTTTGCATCTAGCAGCTTAACAAGCACCACTGCGTATTATCTAAAACTGTGAGCCAACTTATTCTCACAACCCTTGTGTTCTCAGCATCAGTGTGTGATCACACGCGTCTAGAGGATCTAGACACGTGCATCCAGCCACAGCTTTACTGGCTTCAGTGTCTGCTATTAGCAGCAGCTACATGCTGATCAAGCTAGATGTGAAGCCCTCTCTCTCATCAAAACAGAAAATGATATGATGTTAGGAATTTGAATTGCAGATATTTTTCTCAGGACATGACTCCCATGAGTGTTAGTCCTCAGTAGTTCACGTGTCATAACTACCAGTAGTTGTAGTGCTGTTTGTCAGGAGACCAAATGAGTTTGGCAAAGTCCACACTAGTTATCCCTGAGTCTGTTATCATCTCAATATAAAATAACAAAGTAAAATAACAAGGTAGAATGACCTGTGTGAACTGTGGATGAATTTGTTAATATAGAGATCAGATGCAGAATATTTTTTACCCACTGATCATTTGTGTGGTTGGAGTATGATCTCAGTTGACCAATATTTCTTTTTGTTGACTGCAGCCCTGCTCATGATAAATTGCAAACAACTCTTTTCTTCCTCTGTTTATTTTTTCTTTAAATGAGCTTACATGTTCCTTCACAGTCTCTCAGATTTTTACTTCCATTACCTCAAACAAACAGGATACACCCTTTGCATGACCTCTCTTTTCAACTGATTTTGTTCATTCATTTTTGTATGATGACTAGCCTGTTACATGACCATTAAAGGGAATATTTATTCACTCTTTTTTCACTTCCTTTTCCTTGCCTCTCTTAAGGCAGCACTCTAGCTTTGACCCTTGGCCTTTGTTTACTTTTATTTTGGAGGATAGAATAAACCCGTCAGCTGTGATGTATATTTTTTCCTTTAGCCTTTCACTTCTTGTTTTTCCATGTCATTCATTTTCCGTTGCAAGAAAGTCCCAAAGCTCGTGCTCGATTTGTGCTGGAAAAACAGCAGCCTTATGCTGTGTTAGTTATATAAAGCAAATGAGAAGATTTTTTTTGCCAAATCCAACCAGGTGGCACAAATTGTGAAAGGCGCTGCTGATACCAAACAGGCTGCCAAACTCCAAATTAATTTAACACTTTTTTCTTTTTTTTTCTTTTTTTTACAAATACCAGCATTTACAATTGTCCTGCTTTTGAATCCTGACTAAATCATTCTGGGTAGGGTCCTCAGCTGAATGCCTAAAAGTTGCTGACAACATGAATGGTTATTGAGGCTGAAGCACACACACATCTTGCATGTACCCTGTCCACTGCTGTGTTGAATGTTGGGGTGTTGATGCTTGGTAAGTTTCTATCCCAGTTGGTCGGCGAGGAGTGTTGCCAGGATGACAGCTGCTCCAACTCTACATTCCCCTACATGTGATCCGAGATTGGAAACTCAGGGGAGCATCTGGCTCAAATAGACACAAACGCACGCACACAGTGAAAAACACATGTACTTAGAGCCACACATGCACAGCTTCCAATCACATAGACACACATGCAGGGTGAAGTCTGAAGAGCTAGAGAGGCTAGATGTCACGGGCCTTATAATAGAGGGATGCCCTCTTAAGCCGCTTCACAGCAGAGCCCAGAAAATCAAACTGTCATATCAATGAGCAGCTCAACCCCCCCCAAAAGTACTCCCCTCTCCTCTTCACTTTTATTTTTCAGTCACTCTTCTATCTCTCTGCCTCTCTTTTCCCATGCCGAGAAGCAGGTTTGAAGTTTTGTGGAGGACGGGGCAGGCTTTTCAATTATTTTCGGTGTCATTCGTAATGGTATAAGACGGATAGAAGAAGAGAGAAAAAGGGGAGATGGAGCTCAAGCAGAAGAGAACATGGGCGCTGGCAGAGCAGAGCTGTTTGTGGCAGGCTAAATGGAGATCTAATTCAATTTTAGCTATGACCAAAGGCCAGGTTCCTTTACTAACAGCCTACTTGCATCAAATGCAAACACAACATCTGCTTTTTTAATCCTTCTCTTCCTTTTAGCTGAAGACGGAGACATCAAAAGGGCATGGACTTTGATCCCTCCCCAGTCTTGCATCTTATCGTCTGTCATTTTTTTTTTTCTAATTTTTGTTTAAAGGTTACTTCATAACAGCATTTCCAGGTCTTTTCTGCTGCCCTCTGTGTTGGATTTTGAGCCGAATTAACAGCCTTTTGAATCTCTGAATGCACAGTCAATATGCACCCAACAGATGGTGCCTGGCTCCACTGCTTTTCCTCTTCCTATTTTTTTCACTTCTTGTTTTTTTCCTCTCCACTAGCCAGGAACAATTTGCTGCTCGGTGTGCGTTAGCTGCATGTTGCTCTGCATTTGTTTGTTCTGCTCTCTTTCTCTTTGTCACAGATGTAGCCTGAAATCACGTCTGTCACACTGGCCTTAATCTCAGTGATAGCAGCTGCCAGTTGATTGTGTGTGTGTGTGTGTGTGTGTGTGTGTGTGTGTTTGTGTGTGTGTGTGGAGTGCAAGCGTGTATGTGTTTGTGTGATCTTATGTGCAGAATCAAATAAGTAATTAAAATCCACTCAGTGCTGTGGTCACTTAAATGTGTAAATGTTTATTTAAAGCTATTGGGCAGTTGATAATTAAAGGAATAGTTTGACGAGAAATAATCTTTACTTGCCATCTTGATGAGAGTAGCAAAAGAAAACTTCTATCAGATCTGAACAATTAAGGAGTTTTGTGTGATGGGTAAAGAACCCAGAAAAAGCTACCCAACTGAAAAACTAATGTTTTATCATGACAAAAAGTAGATGGCAACAACTCATGAGCAGGAAAGACTGAAAAACTGTGGGATCCTGGCACAGTTTGTCGCTGATATGTTGTATGGGCAAAAGTATTGGACCACTTACACATTATACCTACAGGTGCTTTTATGACATCCCTTTCTAAATCCACCGTGACTTAATATAGAGTTTGTCCCCCCCTTAAAAGCTATAAGAGCTTCCACTTTTCTGGTAAAGCTTTCTACAAGATTTTGGAATGTGTCTGTGGGAATCTTTGCCCATTTCGCCTAAAGAACATTTGTGAGGTCAGACATTGATATTGGACAAGAGGGCCTGGCTCACAGTCTCCACTCTAGTTCATCCCAAAGGTGTTGTATGGCGTTGAGGTCAGGGCTCTGTGCGGGCCAGTCAAGGTCTTCCTCACCAAACTTATGCTGGAACAGAAAAAAGCTTTCCCCAAACTATTCCCACCAACTTGGAAGCATAGAATTACCCAAATTGTCTTGTAAGCTGAAACAAGATTCCCTTCAGTGGATCTAAGTGACCCACCCCAACCCCAGAAAAGCAACCCAATAGCATTATCCCTCCTACACCAAACTTTACAGTTTGGCACAATGCAGTCAGGCATCAGTCAGGTAATATTCTCGTTGTCTCACTAAAATAACTCTTAGAAAGTGAAATCTAGCACTTTCAGTCAGCTAAAGGCATGTCTTTTTAGCTCCTCAGTCCTCAGTTGCATGTTATAGGCTGTTTCCCCTTTAGGGCTGGCGTCCACTAGAGTGCCAACAAGATTAGGAAGAGTTGCGGAGGCAAATTGTCATTTCGGCATACTTTCCGCATCAGACACGGGAAAAAGTGTGCGAATCATCGATTCCTGAGACAATACTACAAATCTCTGTGTATTGTCTGCAGACGCATGCGGGAGTGTCCTAGAAATCAGTCGGGAATGCCACGAAAAATGCTGATCGTAGCATGACAGCAGGGATACATCTAGGATCACACCAGGAGTGGTAAAATCGTGGACTAGGACAATCAGGATGACTTTCCGACAACCATTTAGATATGCGGACAATATGAGGAAATAATGCAAGGTTATAAATTCGGTGCCAATTTTGGGTTTTTCTCATATTGCCTCTATGCACATCTGTGCACTCCATAATATCACTTCATATTATGCACTTCGCATAAACGCATAAACAAACATACCTCGCTGGCTGCACTTCTTACACTTTAGCGGACTGTAACTTATCCGGCTCTTAATGTTAGTTCCTGGCAGAAGAAAGGTGCAACAAGTAAAACATGTCCCATGCAACACAAAGTGAAAACACACTTCCCAGGAAAGCTTTGCTAGAATATTTTGTGACCAGGGCAAGTGCTATATTGGTTGCCCACTTTACTTAAATTCTCCTGTTTACCTTAATGTAGTAAGATTATTTCAGGTAATGTTTTTACCAGTTAAATAAAGCAGACATAACATGTTATTTAGCAAACTTGAGAGGTGCTGGTAGGGAAACGTAATGACTTTGAAACAGGGGAGAACTTGTTTCATTTCTGTTTTTAGGCTTTTTGCTAAGTTAGCAGGGCGTTAGCTAAAGCTGTACATTTCTTGGATGTAGTATGTATGAGAACTACATCAGCTTCTCATCAAAGTCTGACACTGAGCACTCTTTCGGGCTGAAGCTACTCCATTTAGAAAAGGCAGAGTTTTGTTGGGGAGATTGAATGTGAGGAAGGAGCAAGTGAGAAGTGAGGGAAGGAAAGAAGGAAGGATGGATGCCATAGCCTCACAGCTCTTTCAAGGCAAAGCTGGAGTTAGAGCAAGCTTGAGTTACATTGCTAGACAATGTGCTTCTTTCACACAAATTCACCCATACTTACACAGACATGCATAACACAGAGACATTATGTAGAAATCTGGTGCTCCTCTTACACAATATTTGACTCTTATTATTTCATTATGCCCCCTTAGCCCTGTTCTCCTGCCTCTCCGACCATTTCTGATTTTAATTTCCTTGCCTGCTTGTTTTTGTCTGACTGATTGGAGGCTCTGCGTGCTTGTGTTTGTGTGTGTATGTATGCACTTCCCCTGTCAAATGTGTCTAGCCTGTATCGTATGATTGCTGATGATAACAAAGGCTAATTTTAGCTGTGAAATCCCTCTGACATTGTGTCTCCAAGTTGTGGCTGCATAATGAGAGAGTATGGGGACAAAAACCAGGGAATGTCACCCTTACACTCTAATTCCCTGGAATTTTCTTTCCTATTTTCCTCCCCGCCTTGTTCATGCCTTTCCCTCCCTCCAGGCAGTGCTCATTAGCCCCTTGGCCCGCTCTAAACAGGTGGGGCATGTTTGGCACAGCCCTCCGACATGCAGTCAGGCTTAATTGGGCTTAG